>PHNY01000822.1:2238-15229 GCA_003724115.2 Anethum foeniculum
ACAAACTTTTTGATATTTCCACATAAATGAGTCCGTATGTATATATTAATTTGAACAAGACGATATTTGGCACAGTCCGAACCTGAATCAGAATAGATATATTGAAGTTCGTGTTTTTGACAAATTCTCGTAGGGGTTATTACACGAAAAAATTTCAAAAAATTCACCGTGAAAACTTTATGATATATCCACATAAATGAGTCCGTATAGATATATTAATTTGAACAAGACGATATTTGGCACAGTCCGGACATGAATCGGAGTAGATATATTGAAGTTCGTGTTTTCGACGAATTCTCGTAGGGGTTAGTATACGGAAATTTCTCGAATAATTCACCGATCAAACTTTTTGATATTTTGACATAAATGAGTCCGTATGGATATGTTCACGATGAACAACATTTTCTCTCTAATTATGAGGGGGCGCCTTTAGTTGATGGATTTATGAAAATTCTCATAAATGTGTTATTTGGTTTAGGAAGTTGCTTCATAATTTTAAGGAAGATTGGGGAAGGTTTTTTAGGTATTTATTGATGAATTCCAAGATATGGGATCAAGAATGTACGTGATCAAATATCTCCAATATATGCGTGGAATGAAGGGCTCATCGTTTCGTCGTGGATACCCTTATTAGGGATGTGGTTTAAAAACTTGTGTGTGCTTTGAGAGTTTTATTTCTGTTATTAATGAGTGTTCTTGTTGAAATTTTTTTGTGTAATTTTACATTTTGTATCCAAAAGTTTGAGATCACATGTCCTACTATTTGTTGAGTGCTTCTTATTCGGAAGACAGGAATGTGTCCAATATTTGGTGTAAGTTATGGTTATATCTACGACTAAGATTCAGGAAAATAGTTGATATCGGAAGATTATCATTAGTCAGGGTGATGTCTCATTGTGAAGTACAAAAATCATAGTCAAGTCCTGGACCTTCGTAACGAGGCCTTATCATCACACATTTCTATGGTTTAATAGGTTATCCTATTGGGCATCGGAATGATAAACCAAGCCCATATAAGCTTTTTATTTGTTAAAAACTCTACAAGTAGAAATTTACAAGCACATTGTAAGAGACTGAAAGTTAAGATTTCAGAAACAGTCACAACTAACCCTAAATAATCTCGATACCAATTATACACAACCACTATACTCCAATCAAGGCGAAGTCTATCATAATGGATTTTAATTCCGACAATGTACGTTACATTTTATTGTTACAAAATATCCTGTCAACATAAAACACGAGTTTATTCTGTTGCAACCTATTTTTGTAATTTTTTAAAATTCTAAATTTATTGTTATTCGTATATTGTTTTCCTTGATTTGGTTGGTATTTAATATATGAATATAGATAAGATTCTAATATCGAAAATCACAAAAAATGATAAAAGATATTTCTACAATCTCCCTAAAACGGTATTCTAAATGTTATTTTTTTTAGCAAATGAATTCAACTATTTGATTTATAAATTAAAGTACCAAAATCCTTTTTACTTTACAAACAATTTTAGCACATAAAAATTGTAAAAAAAAAAAAAAAAGCAACAAAAACCAAATTTCCGTTTGTGCACTCCACCTTCTAAAAGTTACGCATATACACACATCATTTCTGTATCTATACATCTCTTCATTTCTCCATTACCGATCAATTTACAATCTTTTTGACCATTCTCTCCATTAAATTATCATCATTTTCAATAAAGATCGAAGCTTTATTGAAAATCTAGGGTTTATAATGGATTCCGATGAAGATATGCACGACGCCGGCTCAATCGACGACGACTTTTACAGCGGCGAGACGGCGATGGACTCCGATGACGATGCCGATGCCGCGTATGAATTCATCGATCATGATTCTGATGATGATTCTGAGGACTTTATGGCGTTTCGTAATCAGGTTGTTTTTTTTTGTATCTAATTGTATGTTGTGTGTGTATATTTTGTTGTTTTTAGTGATATGAGTTCAATTTCGCCGAGATTGTATGTTTTTGTGTTGTTTTTGTTGATTTCGATTGAATTATCGTATTTGTGGAAATTTAATTTGGATTACGATATGTTTGATTTGTGCGAAATGATTGATGTGTTTGAGTTGTTGAAGTTTGGATTGGGATTTATTTTGCCTACTTGCTTGTTTCGTTATGCGTGAGCGAGCACACAATTTTTAGAGGTTTTTTGGCAAATATGTTGTTCTTTTGAAAATTTTGTGCAAAAAATACAGTTTTCGCGAAAATACGACTTTTCAGCCAAATGCAACCAAAATTAGTTGCGAATGCAAATCTTTTAAAAAAACGTGAGAAAAAGTTGCATTTGGTTGGAACTGTAATTCTGTAAATATTTTTTGGCAGGTAGTAGAGCAGGAAATAATTTACAAATAGTAGTATTTTTGTTCTAGTTTGGTGGGGATTAGGAGTTAGTTTCTATTGTTTCCTTGTTAGATTTGTTTTATGCATTTTTAAGAGTTTAATATGTAATCTATGATTTTTATGTCCTTAGTTTTAGATACTTGCTCTTGTATCTTATTTTGGACACTGTGAAAAACAATGAAGTTGGGCTGAGTAAAGAACAGGTCATTACTCTTGGCTGGACTGATACGAGAGGATCTGCGGTTTCTAATTTTTCTTACATAGGATTAAGGAATGATAATTTGTTAGATATCTCTATTATCATTTTGGTTTATAAACTCTTAAGAGTTTTGGTTACCAAATTGAACTAGAATTGTTTGTCATTAATTTACATGGGTAGTTAAATTGTTGCAATTCTTTTTTAAATATTACCTGTTCTGATAATGAAGCCCCAATTGAAAGAGATTTGTAATTCGAACTTAGAGGACTAACTGCTGCTGTGTTGTTTTGATCATATACCTTGTAACGCCTACAAGTTTCCTTGTTTTCACTTATCTTCAGATCATAGAGTCTCATGTTTATAAAATCACCCCTTAGTAGCCCTATATTAACCAATTATTTAACGGTTCCAGAGTTTTTAAAGTCCATTATACACAATGCCGACCTTTTATATGATTCTTTAAGCCCTATTGCATCTGTTGTAACTTAGCATCAAAGTGTTGTTTCAACCATTTTCCATAGATCTTAAAATTTTTGGTTTAGCTTCTGCATGGAAATAGTAAGATTTTTATCATAGGAATCCTACTGTACTATGCTACATCACCCTCAGCAGCCTTAATTTAAACCAATATCCAAGTCCCTGAGCATTAGATTGATTGTTGAATAATTAGATTTTTGTTTTTTCTAATAAAAAACATTATGACCAAGATATTTCCAATTTCTTCTTTATGGTGCAAATGTCTTCTAGGTTTGTATGTATATTCAAAGTGTGGAATTCACAAGGTTTCTCTTTACTCCCCATGTTTGATTTTATAATTTATATAAGAGATATGCATGAATTTTTCTTTGTAGCAATGTTAAATTATATGCAGCTTCTGTTTCATGTTGATACCAACTTTGTTTAGTTTCTTGTTTCAGCCAAATTATAAAATTTTGAGTGAAGCTGATATCAAACAGCACCAGGAGGATAGTATCACAAAGATTTTCAATGTACTTTCAATCTCAAGGGTTGCTGCTGGAATCCTACTTCGTCATTATCATTGGTAAAGATATTTTTTTAGTCTGCTATGCTGTCTTGTTTCTGCAATAAAGTCCTTGTATGCACGTTAATACCTTTAGTGCTATTCTCTCATATTCAAAAATTATTATTAAAGCTCATGTTCAATTGAAATACTTGAAGTGCTCTTTGATTGGATCTTTTTTATGTAAGCTTGCGTTTCTGTTGGAAGCACAGTCTAGTGAACAATGCAATATTTGGTTGCAATGTTCTTAATCGATAAAAATATTGTATTAAAATGGTTTGCTGTGTTAACGTAACTGTGTTCGGAATCACAGGAGTGTCAGTAAAGTTAACGATGAATGGTTTGCTGACGAGGAGAAGGTTCGGAAGGCTGTTGGGTTGCTGGAGGAACCTATGCCACTCCCCGATGTTAGAGAGGTTGGTGAATCAAATTCCATGAACAGTGAACACTTCTGTTAGTTGCTTATGAATATTCACTGCTGGCTGTACCATCTTTATCTCTGATTTTCATTACAAAACCTAAATTTGCAGCTTACTTGTGGAATCTGCTTTGAAAATTATCCCCGTGATAATATGGCTGCTGCCGCCTGTGGTCATCCTTTTTGTGTCACATGTTGGCAAGGTTTGTTCCAGTAGACTTTTCCTTATGGTTAAAATTAATATGACGCATCCTTTCTATATACAGTGGCCAAAATGAGCATCCACTTCTCCAGAATTAGTTAGCAAATTGTATTCAGAGAAGATCTTACTCTGATTTTTGATGGTGCTCGAACCACCACACATGTGTACATAATTATATAAAGTTAGTAAGTGATTTATGCATTCATATCTACATGTTGCTAATATGCATTCATCTCTAAAGATTTCTGATCCAAAAGCATGTTCACTTCTACATGTTTTCAGAGAATTTGACAATGATAAATGAATGTCCTTGGGTGTAATTAATACTTTGTGATTTGTGAAAATTCTGGGCTGGTGGTGGTACAACTCTTTGTATCATGTACAAGTTCATTATCTAGTCATCTGTGTAGTAGTGGATGGACTTTGTTGTTTCGGTGGGACCTTATTGGTGCTTGCACTGTTGATGGTTTAGGTTGATATTATCGTCAGGGTTTCTTAGGCTCGAAGTGTATTTTAAGCCTATGTATTTCTGCCCTTAGTTTCCTCCCGTTCCAAATATGTTAGCCTTCTGAACACAAAAGAAAAGGCTTCCTTTTTTTTTGAATTTTCTCACTTCTGAGTAGAAGGCTGGAGAACCAAGTATAGGCATTCGTACACACACACACACACACACACACACACATACACAAATCTCTTTCTCTTAAAAACTATCGATTTACTTTTATTCCTCTATAAATTTGTAATGGTCACTATTTTGTTTCTTTTTTTCCTTATGTGAGTTCCTAGGATAATTTGCTTGAATGTGACTCCATCTGTACTTGTGTTGTTTTGCAGGATATATTAGCTCTGCTGTCAATGATGGTCCCGGATGTTTGATGTTGAGATGTCCCGATCCATCATGTAGTGCTGCTGTTGGTCAAGACATGATAAATGAACTGGCCACTGCTGATGAGAAAGAGAAGTATAATCGTTATTTTCTTAGATCATTTATCGAGGACAATAGGAAGGTATATTAATTCTAAAGCTTATGAATTAGCACATTTGTCATTTTTACCATGGTGAATGATCTGCTAAAGACGACTTAGCTTTCATGAAATTAATCAAGAACTTTGCTCAAATATTTTGATTTGTGCTAGGATGATTACTTTGAAAACTATGGAAGTTTTTTACTTTTTTATTGCTAGGATGAGTATTTTAAAAATTATGTAAGTTTTTTATTTGTAAAGACATTTTGGAGGCCTGAAACTTAGTGTTATCATTTTCATAAAAGATAATATCTATATATAGTGTAACCTTGGTGTTTGTACTTTACAGACAAAATGGTGTCCTGCACCTGGATGTGATTATGCAGTGGATTTTATTGTTGGTTGTGAAAGCTATGATGTTAGTTGCCGTTGTTCATATAGCTTTTGCTGGAATGTGAGTTTATCTGTTTTTTTTTTCTCTTTCAGTAGATAAGTAATTTTATCCAGGAATATTGTATGAAGTAAAAGCTATGGACAATTCATAAGATAAGATGCAGCTCCATCTTTTTATTCTTCACTTACAATCCAATATATACTATACTTATATAGAGATTTCATGTCTTGGGAGCTAAGTTGAAATTCCAAAAATGTGAAAACTATTCCCTATATATTTTTAATGATTCACTTAAGTGAAACAAGAAAGCGAGGTTGCTTTGGCATCAGAAGAGGAGAAAATTCCACAGCTCGTCTTTTCATATCGGTGAAGACATTGCAATATTGCATCACTGGACCACTTTTTGGAGTCATTAAGCGTCTATAGTGTCTTATCAAGGCAAAAAATGACATTAAGCCCAATAAAAGTGCCCCAAATAGAAAATGAGTTCTATTTTTCGTAAAAAGTTCCTTGACTTTAGTAGGGAATGGATGTGAAGAAAATAGTTCCTCGACTTTAGTCGGGGATGGATGTGAAGGGAACACGCAACATTTCAATTCCCCCAAGACACCACCTGTCATCCTCTTCTTTGCATGTCTTTATTACTTTTCAAATCCTTATCTTCTAGGCGTCCTAGTCAAGCAAAAAAACTTGGTATTTAACTATCACAGTAAAAATTTATTGCATTCCTTATTATTCATATAACTAATACAGGGTTTTTTTTTAATGTAGAATTAGTTTTTAATTAATAGACAGGAATTACTGAAAAAATCTTTTGGTTTTTTCCTTGCATCACTTTTAACTATATGGATGATGTTGTAACTTTGCCTTGCAGTGCACTGAAGAAGCTCATCGGCCAGTAGATTGTGGCACCGTAGCCAAGTGGGTAATGAAGAATAGTGCAGAGTCTGAAAACATGAATTGGTATGTCAATGGAAGTTCATAATAAATTTAAGTAAATATTGTATTTCTTTCTAATTTTGAAAGCATGCCGACAAGAAGCATATTTCCTATATACTCTACATGAAAGAGATGGCTATAGGAGAAAAATTTTATGGCTCTCAAGTAATGTAAATTGTTCACAATTATGCAGATTGAATAGTTGTTAAATCATAGTATTTTGGTTGTTGGATTAGTCTCTTAAATTCTTTATCAGGTGGATAATAGATAAGAGTAATGTAATCTAGATTCTAGAGTGAAGTACTAGCTTTTTTAAGGAGTAGAATTTACATATTAGATTATGCATCCAGTCAACTCCCTATATTTTAATGGGCTAAATCAAAAACTAAACGCTGCAAAGGTATTACTGTAATTTAGTTTTTGTTTTAAAATTTCCATATGTTCTAGACTTCTAGTATTGTTTACAATAATATATGTTCACACACTTGGTAGTTATAGGTTGTTATATATATAAATCTCAAATTGTTAAAGTGTATCTATAACCTACCTATTATCCAGCTTAAGCAATATAAGGTAACTCATATTGCTAATATGTTATCCAACAGAAACAATTTAAAAAACTAATTAAAAATCGATAAGGTAAATCTTATCTATTGTTTGATATTCTTAAATTGTTTATCAATAGGTAAATTTTTGTATTGTTTGACTATTGATGTTATTGCTTCATCATTAGGAATATAATTTTATTAGCTAAGCTAGTATTTTTCTATTAGGAGATGTTATTATTCATTTAAAGCAAAACTGGTGTAACATGGTTATTTAATAATATTTTCTTTTTGCATTTTGGAGAAGTTTATCCAATTTAGTTTTACAATCCTTAACCCTAGACCTTATTCCTCATCATAATATGAAAAATTAGACTACTTGAGTTGGATGAGTTGGATCACGCTAACATGTGACCGTGAAATTTTGGAGACTGTTGAGATATATCATTTACATTTTTAACTCAAAGAAAGATAGGGGTGGTCATTCGGTCACTTTCCCGGAGGGTTTGGAGTCTGCTATCCAGATTCTCGAAATAGACGCCACCTAACCTTTCTGGATCGACGAACTGGAATTAGTTAATTAGGCTATAGATTCATATACAGTTTGGTATTTCTTTGTTAATTGTTTGATCAATGGTTATTTATCTGACTGACATCAGTATAACTTTTCAGGATATTAGCTAATTCCAAACCTTGTCCTAAGTGCAAGCGCCCAATTGAGAAGAATCAAGGTTGTATGCACATCACATGCACACCGCCTTGTAAATTTGAGTTTTGCTGGTAAGCTAAATCTATTTTTCCTGAACTAGGGGGTTCTCTAGAAGATATATGATGCTCTGTGAATAAATAGAAATTTAAAAAATGTTGGAATTCTTCTTGATTCTATATGAATTATCTGCTTACAGAAAATCTATTGATATCAATGCCTATGAAGTCCTCATTACATGTTAATTATGTATCCCAAGTTGCTGTATTTTTGCTTTGTGCAGTTATATATGATAAGTATAAGTCATGAAATATTTAGACTGCTCCTTCATTATCCGTTTTGTATCATATCACATTCTTTGTAGGTTGTGTTTGGGGGCATGGTCAGAGCATGGTGAGAGAACAGGTGGTTTCTATGCATGTAACCGTTATGAGGCGGCAAAGCAAGAAGGCGTGGTAAGATAATTTTGTTTATTTAGTAATTATTTTTTCTTGTAATAGCTATGTTGTTACTGTTATTATGTGAAGCTCATTTAACGAATCTGTCATTTTCTTCCGCTTTGGCCTGCAGTATGATGATACTGAGAAACGAAGAGAGATGGCTAAAAATTCTCTTGAAAGATATACTCATTATTATGAAAGATGGGCAACCAACCAATCGGTAGGTACTGTTTCTTAATACTGGGGCTATTTGTAGAACTAACCTAATTGACAAAGCTTTAAGTTTTAGAGATAAAAGATGATTATCGTCAACATTTGCTTCATGGTAGGTTGGATGATGATTTATTTCCTTTTTACAAATAAAAAATGTTAAGCAGTTTATGTTACTATGGTAGTCCCTAGATTGCTTTTTTCTGTACTAAACAATTAAAGTGTTATGAGATGGTCTCTAAATTCTCTAAATATGATAGTAGGCATGATCAGTCTTAGGGACTAGGATTTGCGGTTGGGCTAAAATCATGCAAAATAACTTTGCCAGTAACTTGATCCCAAAGATATGGTCCAAATTCTATTTGAAGTTTTAAATCGCACAATTTTAAGTTGGTTTCCGTAGGGAGTTGTAATTGAGGGTCGGGAGTATTTTAGCGTGTGTATACCGGGTATGCAAAAATAGAAGAAATAGAAGACATGTGCCTATCAAGTGTCAAAAGGGTACATTATGGCAGTTCTCAAGCATGGGTTGTTAGCCTTGCTGTAAAAGAGGAGATGTTAATCTTATAATTTTCCAGAATCTTCATTACCTATGCAAAAATAGAGAAATACAACAATTAAGATAGGCGACTGGACTTTTAGGTTTAAGAAGGATGGCTGAGTACAGAAATTTGAATTTTTTGAAAAAATGCTGAAATGTATTTGATATATGGTGTCACATGAAGGAATGGTGTATTAAGAGTTTTACATATTATCTAGAAATTGATTTCATTCTTTTTAAACAAGTAAATGGCATTACTCGAGGTCTCGTTTTCGAGAATTAAGGAGTACCTTAGCGGTGGAAAAGGTGCTCTGAAGAGGTCTAGAATTCGATTCTCACCTCCCGCTTCTCACCTCCCATCTCTCTGATCTCAATTTTTAAAATTTAATAACTATGAAAAGGGTCTCATAACCAGAAAATTTGGGATACATTTAAACAGATGTGTCGTACTACAATGTTTTGGAGGATTGAAAATTTTGTCAAGTTCAAGAATTATACCGGGGTCGTTACAGCCCTTGTTAGAAAGTAACCTCTAGTGGAGTGAGATGGTATGTATGTCCAGATGGTAATGAGTAATAAAATATTATACTAATTTGAAATTTCGAGTTAAATTTGTTTTAACTGCTCAAAGAATTGTAAATGAGATTTACCAAATTTTAATTGGAGGAATCTATATCGGCACACCCATGACTAGACTCAGGTCAAACCCTCAACCTATATATATTAAGAAAAAAGCTGTATCCGCTGGGCTATAAGCCTGGAAATTATTTAGTCTTTTTTCCTAGCAAGTCATATGTTGGTACTCCTATTTGAAACTCTCGTCGCAAATGTTTTTCTCACTTTCTAAATTTGCACAATATTGAAATGTTATATACAAAACATGGCTTTTCTAATACAATAAATATCCGAGAAAACACCTGAATATATCCAAGACATTGTAGAATTTTAACACTGAAGTAATCCAAAGCTATATGCATACATTCATAAGATCATATCAGCATATAGATTTTATATTTAATCATTTGTAGTTCCCTGTCCTTGTAATATTATTAAATAAGAACATCTGAATCACCAGTAGCATTGAAATTTGGTGATTTAAGTACGTTTTTGTGATAACACTTCCAGGTATCTAAAATCTAGTGATTGGCAGTCACAACTGGCATCCCTGTACTTATAATCAGTATGCAACATGGTCATAGTCTAAACACTTCATGTACTTGGTCCAAATTAAGGATGCATAGTAAGAAAGGATAAAATTCGTCTATTCTGAACTCACAACTGTTTTGCAATCTTGTTCCTTTTAGCATTCTTTCCCTCACTGGGCGAGTAAAAACCTACATCCACACACACACACACACATATATATATAGTTAAGTTCTATGGAGTCCCTGTTTTTTGTGGAGTCTTGGAGTCCCCATACATTCTGCAATTAAAATATTACAAAATTTATTATTTTTCGAATCATGTTCTACAAAAATTACTATTTTAATTAAAATCTTGCAAATATCATACATTTTACAAGTAGAACACTGCAAAACATATATTTTATAAAACATGCTTACTTTGCAGAACATACATGTTCTACTTGTAAAATGTGTTGGATTTGCAAAATTTTAATTAAAATAGTAATTTTTGTAGAACATGAGTTGTGCAATATTTTAATTGCAGAATGTATGGGGACTCCAGGACTCCACAAAAAACAGTATGTATATATATATATATATATATATATTCTTTGTATAATTTTTTAGAACTTGGAATATATGTAAGTTTACTGTCCCAAGTTTGATGCAAATTTTTGTCATATTGTTAGTGTAACATATATTGTTAACTAAGTAGGCTCTGTAGTTGACCCGTGTGTGTGAGTGGTGCGCCCAATTGAAATCCAGGCGGTTGATAGTTCATGGTGGAAGCTTGTTAAACATTTTGTGATTTGAATAGATTTGAACTGTAGTTAATCTCATTTCTCTGCTTTCCATATGCAGTCTAGGCAAAAAGCAATTGCAGACCTGCAGCAAATGCAAACTGTGCATGTAAGTGCTATATATTTAACAAATTTGTCTGTTTTCACCTAGTTACAGGTTCACTGATTTGAAACAGATAAACATATTTGATTCGAAACAGATAAACATATTAATTTTCAAAACATATTAGAGAAGAAGACGGATGAATGGACTTTGAAAACAGCAGATTAAAATTTTCTTAACTCTTAATAGAGAATGATAATTGGTAAAGCAATGTACAAGTTCTTATCTCTGAGAGCTTTTCACCCAAAGTAAGCAGAAAGGAACCAGACTCTAAATTTTCTGTTTAAGAGTTCTGAATTTTATTACAGAAATCATTTGTGGAACACAAATTTTGAAGTTCCGTGACTGTTATTTAAAGGATAAGCTTTCACAAAATATAATTGGACTTTTTTGAGTGGATTTTTCACAAAATTTGGACAGCACCACATGTTTTTATTGTCTAGATATCTTAAGTACTGCATTTGGTAATAAACTGCCTAAAATGTTTTTTCCTTTAAACTTTTCTTCTTTAGTCGATCATAAAACTCATGACAAACACTATATGAAATTTTTTAAGTCCATGTGCGTCAAAGATGTGTGGAAATATGCTCAAAGAAAGTTGTGACGAGTCAATCAGACTCATCTTCTAATTCAATTTGATTATAGAGTACTTCTTGTTAACGAAGTTATGAAATTTTACCGGCCTCATCTTGTTTTTCAGATTGATGTCATTTACTTGTTGATAGCTATTTATTTTGTTAATTAATAATCTAGTACACTTCAGAAATATGATTGTAAATTTTAATTGTTGTACATCAATGTATAGTTTTAAAATGAGTTAGATTGAGGAGTCAAAATGAGTTTAGATTTACTTTGAGTCCTCTAAAGTCTTTTGTTCCTCGTTATTATTAATTAATCGCCGACTGTGCGTGTACAGCTTGAGAAGTTGAGTGACAAGCAGTGCCAACCAGAGTCGCAGCTCAAATTCATCATAGAAGCATGGCTACAGGTAATATAGCATTTCCGGCTCTCTTTTCTAGAAATATTCATATGTAACAGTTACACAACTAATGATTTATTGGAACGACACACGATATCAACGCATGAATTTACAGATATTATTTTAAGTCCTTAATACTAAATTGTTGGTGCCATGTGCACTTGATATACATTTTCTGTGACCCATGGTTTTCTTCATCGCTATCGGCTTTCCTGGTCTCCCAGATAGTCGAATGTAGAAGAGTGCTTAAATGGACATATGCATATGGATATTACTTAGCAGAGCAGGAACATGCCAAGAGGCAATTTTTCGAATACCTACAAGGTATCACTTTTACTCTGGCCGAGTAATACTCTATACATCCAAATTTATTCTTCTGAAACACAGTACTTTTGTCTTTAAGGCGAGGCTGAGTCTGGTTTGGAGCGACTTCATCAATGTGCGGAGAAGGAGTTGCAGGGTTATCTAAATGCCGAGGGTCCATCAAAGGAATTTAATGAGTTCCGTACTAAGCTCGCTGGACTGACTAGGTGATTCTTAAGCATACTTGCCTTTCCCTTTCATTTTTTTTTTTTGAAAGCAGGGAATTTTGGCCGATTGAAAGTGTTGATTACTTTTGGGAAAATCTGTTCAACCCTAGGGAGAAATTGGGGATAAATATCCTAATGGCTCACTTTTATCTGTTTTCTTGGGTTCTGTAAATCAGTTGATATATCCTTAAGTGACGAGTCATTCTGTATCTTTTTCTTGAATTAAAATTTTTACTTAAATGTAATCTTCAACTTGACTGATGACCATAAAAATGTAAGCCATTATACAGTTTCAACTAAATGAGTGTTCCTTTTGCATATCCCAGTGATTTGCATAGGGTAGACTTGAACTGAAAATAAAATCCAATTCTAGTTACTTCGTTACGTTGACATTGCATGCTCTTCTTTTATTTCACATTTTCAGAGTGCGTACTAGTGTTTGGGGGCAAATTGTTTGTAGGGCAATTTATATGGCTATCTGTTTGCTGGAGTTTCCCCATCTAGTTAATGTGC
>PHNY01000838.1:1703-12449 GCA_003724115.2 Anethum foeniculum
AAAAAAAAAAATTTAAGTTAGCCACACAAGATCCTTTGATAAGGATGTATTCATATGTGTTTGTTTTAAATTTTAAGTTTTTTGAACAAAAATATATTAAAAAGCTAAAAATAAGGAGAATCTNGTGGTACATTATTATGCAAACTAATAATTTTTAGGGAATCTTATTGGTTTATTTTTTTAAGTTTAAATTCATAAAAAGTGAAAATAGAAACCCTCAAATGGAAATTACACTTTAACATTTTAAACTTTATGTAGTAAGGAGGTATTCTAGGAGAATCCATTAAACTTTAGGTTAAAAAAAAAGTAAGTTAGTTAAAGGGGATTTTCTGATAAAGAGAATCTTTGGTACAATAGAATCTTAAGGTATTAATACATCGTATAAATTTACAATAAAAAATAATTAAGATATTCTTCTGTAAAATTTTATGCGAACTAATAATTTAGAAGAATCCTTTAGGATTATTTTTTAAATTTGAAATCCAAAAAAATCTAAAATAAAAACCCTTAAATGCCTTGGGTGATGGACCTATATAACCTAAAAGAAAATAAAATTGTCCAAAATACCTCAAAGGTAGAATAGGCCCAATATACCCACAAGATACGTTTTTTCGTGAGCAGTATCAAAGCACATACGCTACATCGTGCTCAGTGTCACTTTGATACGGTGTATAGTCTGCCACATCGTTTGGAAGTGTTACAACAACTTTCGTGTAAAGTTTGATACAGAGTAGGGAACTGCGTATAAGAGTTAAAGGTAAAGCCGTAAAGGAAGTTTGTATTGCCCATGCTTATTTGCATCGACTAATTTCTTCAAAAGCTAATTCTCTTCACTCCACCCCACAATCATTAATCCATCCAGTACTCTTTCTCTCTCACCCTCCCCCTCTCTCCGTCTATCCCCTCTTTCTCTCTCTCCTCTCTCTCACTCCGTATTTCTCTCTTGTTGTGGATAAGATGTACACAAGAAATACAACACTAGTGAATACAACTTGTAATATCCCACAAGATTCCAGAATCCCCTGAAGAGAAGTACTCCAGGAGATTTGTCTTGTCAAGAATTGAGATTTGCCGTATCATTATGCCTAATAACTTGTAAATAATATTAGTATATATTAGAGATAGGTAGAATCATGTACCGCATTAGGGGGTAGATAGGGCCGAAAACATGTACCGCATTCGGGGGTAGACAGGGTCGAAAACCTGTCATCGGGTAAATAGGGCCTTAACATCTTAAAAAGAGGCATTTTGGTATTTTTCTCAAATGCCATATTGAAAATTAATTTTTTAAGTTTGATTTAAGTATGGTGTATAAATTTAAATTTGTTTTGATTGAATTTTTGGAAATATGTTGACCTAATAATTTTGGAATTTTATCGATGAACTAAAATTTAAAAAACTATTCAACTAAAAAAAAAATTGATAAACGAGATTCTTTCATACAACAAGATAGAAAACACAATTAAATTTAATGTGTTAAAGAATGTATAAGGGAATCTTCGGTGCAAGATAAAGTTATCTCAAATTTAAGGTGTTATTTTTTGATAATTTATTTCTACAATTAAATATGATTTTACAGTGTTAATTTATGGTGTAATTCATTTTTTTTAACTTCATTGAGTTATATACGAATATATATTTTAATTATACTAATATTATGATTATTGTTGTTGATGAAATTTAAATTTTTTAATAATATCTTAATATAAAGTTGGTTAGAAAATGATTTATTTAAAAATATTTGCTTAAGAGAATCTTTGTAAATAAAACAAAGTTGACTTTGAACACTAATAAACGAATTTTAAGTTTTTTTTAACAAAAATCTAATAAAAAACTAAAAATTAGGAGAATCTGTGTTACAATATTATGCAAAATAATATTTTTTAGAAGAATCGTTGGTTTATTTTTTAAAGTTTAAATTCCTAAAAAGAAAAAATAGAAACCCTCAAATTGAAGTCACACTATTAAATTTTAAACTTTAATTAACAAGGAGGTATTCTAGTGGAATCCATCAACTTTAGGAAGAAAAAAAAGTAAGTTAGTCAAAGGGGAATCTTTGATACAATAGAATTTTACGGTATTAGTACATCGTACAAATATATAAGAAAAATAAAATTTGGAGAATCGTCCTTACAATTATATGCTAAGTAATAATTTAGAAGAATCCTCTGGGAATATTTTTAAATTTAAAAATCCTAAAAAAGCCAAAATAGAAACCCTTAAATGCCATATTGAAAATTAATTTTTAAAACTTGGTTTAATTAGGATGTATTGTAATAGAAGCCATTAGTCTTTTTAAAAAAATTTAAAAAAATTTAAAGTTAGCCCCACAAGATTCTTTGATATGGATGGATGTATTCATATGTGTTTGTTTTAAATTTTAAGTTTTTTTTAACAAAAATCTATTAAAAAGCTAAAAATTAGGATAAACTGTGGTACATTATCATGCAGACTAATAATTTTTAGAGAATCTTATTGGTTTATTTTTTAAAGTTTAAATTCATAAAAAGAAAGAATAGACTCCCTCGAATGGAAATTACATCTTAAAATTTTAAACTTTATTAAGGAGGTATTCTAGGAGAATCCATTAAACTTTAGGTTTTAAAAATAAAATAAGTTAGTCAAAGGGGATTTTCTGATACAAGAGAATCTTTGGTACAATGGAATCTTAATGTATTAATACATTGTATGAATTTACAATAAAAAAAATAAATAGGAGAATCTTCTGTAAAATTTCATGCTAACTAATAATTTAGAAGAATCCTCTAGGATTATTTTTTAAATTTAAAATAAAAAAAAGCCAAAATAAAAACCCTTAAATGACATATTGAAATTTAATTTTTTAATTAATTTTACAATAGAATCTTATGGTAGTAATACATCGTATAAATCTATAAGAAAAATAAAATGAGGAGAATCGTCCGTATAATTATATGATAACTAATAATTTAGAAGAATCCTCTGGCAATATTTTTTAAATTTAAAATTCCTAAAAAAGCCATATTGTAAATTAATTTTTAAAACTTGATTTAACTAGAATGTATTATAATAGAATTCGTTAGTCTTTGTAAAAAATTTTAAGTTAGCCACACGAGATTCTTTGATGCAAGAGAAGTTTTTGTTCATAAAAAAGCCATATTGTAAATTAAATTTTTAAACTAGATTTTACATGGATGTATTCGACATGGATGTATTCGACGAGAATCCATTCAAAATTAAAAAGAAAAAAGAAAGGTAGTCAAAGGAGAATCTTTGATACAATAGAATTTACGCTATTAAGACATCGTAGTTAAATAATGCTTAATAAAAAAATTTCAAATTTATATATCATAAATCTTAAAAAAAATCAAGAGAATAGTCCGTAAAATCCAATGCCAACTAACAATTCATGGGTTTGTTTTTCAAGTTTTAAAATTCTAAAAAGTTAAATGCGACATTATAAAATTTAAGTATGATATATTTTAAGAGAATCTGTAATACTTTTAAAAAATTTAAAGTTTGTCACATGAGATTCTTTCATAATTTGAAACTGGGAGGTTCCAACCAGTTTCCGCACTAATTTCATAAACACAAGCGCTTCGAGGCAGCCCCGAATGGTAGATAATTGGACTTATTAATGTGTTAAAAAAAGCTTTTTATATTATGCCTAGGATCGAAACACAGTGAAGTAATTCTACCATTATCAATGATGTAAGAGATACGAGCAGGTCTGCATCGATCTCTTATATTAAAAACAATGAATTTTCTTTAAAAATTTAAAGACTAACAGAAATAACATAATGCATTACATTCAAATATACAAACATAATATTATCCTATTGTAAGTAAACATGGCATGATGAGAAACTCTTTTAAGAAAACATTAAGCTAGTGCGAAGCAATCCAATCTTCGGCCATAACTCCTATCAGGCATGACGGACAACTGTTTATATATCTCACTGGATTTCCTTCATCTATAGAATACATTGCAACACTAATAGCAAGTTGGTTTGAACTTTCAGGAACAGTTTGAAGAACACAAGAGTCAAATATATTCACCAATTCTCGAATATCATATACAAGATCTTCACGTTCAAAACCAGAGACTGGATGAAGAATATGTTGTATTGCTTCAGCTGAATTACCCTCAATTTGAATACGGCATATTGTTTCATCATTACCAAGCTTTAGTCCATAATATATGGCACATAACTCGGTTATTAATGTTGGTTCATAGTTCATCTTACCATAGTAGCCACCAGTCATGTATCCAGTGATATTACGCATAACACAACCAATAGTCGAAAAACTCATAGACGTAGCAGAATATCCTACAACGTTTACCTTGTAAACTCCTGTAGGCGGTCTCTTCCATGTACTCATGTTCTTGGTTGAAGAAAATTATTATTATGATATCAGTATAACAGATTGGATATAAGACACATTTTGAAGCCTATATAAGGAATAAAACTATGTTTTCGGGTAAATAAACTTAATCAATGGTTGTTGTTTTTCAAGACGCTTAATTATATTGTTGACCATAATTATAAATTCAAACTTCCTTGGTTAAACCAAATAATGTTCCTCTACATGTGCTTCATTAATGTGAACACATAATTCGAATTTCTTATTGAAAATTCAACAATGAAATTAATTTGTGTTCAAATAATTCGAAAAACTAAATCGTTCTTATTTACATATAAATCAATTTACGTATTAATCAGTTGATTAGGGAATTTAATTTTTTGGCAATTGAGAATCAGCATTTAATAGATTGTGAAGATTTTTTATAAACGTTACTACGAAACTCTTAGATCTTTATGCAATCTGTTAGATGTAACCTGCGGTTTAAAATAGGACACGTTAAAGTTTTCTAAATGTTAGAATTGTTTAATTAGAATTTTTTAAGACAAATTTTTATACAGTTGTTTATTAATTATAAGAATAAAACTGATAAATCAAATTATGTAAAATATTGATTATCTATTATTTGCTAAAGTGAATTATCGTTTTAGCCAGATTGCCTATATTAGGAATGCATCTGTGTTCTCGGGTACTTAATCAATTGTTTTTGTTTTTCAAGATTCTTACTTTTATTCTTTGACCATAATTATACCTTCAAAATTACTCAGTTAAGCATAATTATGTTCTTTTACATGTTCTATATTAACTAGCTTATTTCCCGTGCATTGCACGGGTCGTGCAGTTTTGAGAATATATTTAAAAAGTATTATTTAAGTAAATAATTTGGAAACCAAAAAGAAAAAATAATTACGAATTTTGTATTAAGTACTCTATTCAATTTAGAATACCTACTTAATTAATCCATTCAATTCTATTCAATTTAGAAGACTTACTTAGTTTTGGTTTAGATTATGAAAATAGAATATTCCCTTATTTTAGATCCAACGGCTATCATCTATTTAATTCAAGATCTAACGGTCCTTATTACATTGGTAGTACAGGACCAAATATTTGGATAAGATCTATCTTATGCATATTATATTATAAGGATATAACGAGAACACATAAATCATTTTGTTTTGTCAAAAACCCTGTGTACAACAACAATTCTTGTAACAAAAGGAAATAGTTTAGTGAAATTTTCAAAATAAATTTTTTTTTTTAACTTGACCAATAAAATAGAATCCATAATAAAACATCAAGGAATGGTAACAAAACATAATGCTCATAATTAAAAATAAAATTTGATAATGGTATGAAAGCATCTTGGATGATTTAATGCTGAAGGTAAACTAAAAACAGCCAACACTGCAAATAAATTTAATGTTCCTCTTCCGATTCCCTATACGTTTCCCGATATGTCAAGCCTTGTAAAATTTCAGTGTCATTCCATCGAATGAATGTTGGAATTGTGCCCTTGTATTCTTTAACATTTTCCAACAAACAATCCAATTAGAGAAACTGAGATTTAACAAGAATTAGTAGCAATCCCTCCGTCCCTTTTTAGTTGTCACATTTGGAAAAAACACAAATATTAAGAAAATTTAAATTTTATATCTTATTTCCATGCATACACCTAATTATTGCATTAAATGATAAGTTAGGTGTGTGTATATTAGTTGTAAAGTCAAACTTTGGAACTAGAAATATAGGGGTAAACATGGAAAAACTTGTATAAAAATATATTGGAAAAAGAGTGAGACAACTATTTAGTTACAAATTTTTTTACAAAAGTGACAACTAAAAAGGGGACGGAGGGAGTAACAATTAAAATGTCAGCAATGTCGCAAAGCCTATGTCCATCACCCATTATTGTTGATGTCCACAAAGTTGACTAACTGTGTCATTAAATGTCTTAGATTGTCGTTAAACTGGTTTAACTAAATTTTAGAATGGGTTTCCATGAATTCCGCAAAAATCAAATCATTATTAACATGATGTCTTCCGCAATATGGATCAATTCCATATAATTTGTTAAACTAATATAAATTTATTTGGTAAATAATAAACATATATATCGTGACGGAATATACTAAATTCAAAATTATTCTCTCCAAAAAAACCAGTTCTTAAACAGTCATATAAAATTTGATATAGCATAAATTAAATTTGGACTAACAAGAATATTTCTAAGTATTACATGGAAATAGAAGATTACATAATTTAGTTAATGTAATTGCACATGGCAATTGCTGTGAAGCATGATTTACAAAATCATAAACTGAACCCTAGTATGAAGAAAGGCCATCATCGATCATAACACTCTTATAATTATGGATGATGGACAATTGTTTAAATATCTTACAGGATTTGCTTCATATATCAAATACATTGCAAGACCATGGCAAGTTGTTTTGAAATTTCTGGTACATATTGAAGAACACAATAATAAAAAAAAATTCATCATATGTCTGCTATCAGATACAAGATTATCACGTACTAAACCTGAGTCTGATTTTTGAATATGTTGGATAGCTTCAAATAAATTACTCCCAATAGGAATTTTTCATATTCTTCCCTCATGAACAAGCTTGAATCAATAATATATGAAATATAACTCGTTTTGGAACGATGGTTGGTACTTCATCTTTCCGGAGTAACTACAAATCATATAACAACTCGTATTATGCATAACACAAACAATAGTTGAAAAACTTGTAGACGTGGCATAATATCCAACAACGTTCACCTTGAAAACATCTTGAGGTGGTCTACTAAAAATATAATACACGTACAATTTAATTTAATTATTTTAAATCAAATATTTCTCAATAATTGAATCGTTTAGAGATTCGTACCTTAAGTGTACATGAATGTATGTAATGTTAAAAAAAATGTTTTGATAGTTAATTTGGTGTTATTGTGTGCTTCCCCATGTTTACTTTTACAAAAATATTTTTTCCGTATTTTGGCTTTTAAGAGATTCTTTGGTACATAGCACAAATAGAAGATCATTTAATATTTTTACTAACAGTGATTTCTTACATAAAGGATTCATTTACTAATTTTATTTTTTAAGGGAATTTTCGAACATGAGTACTTAAAATAACTACTCACAAAAAAAAAATTAACAGTGACTTCTATAATAATAAATATTAAAATAATTACATTTGAACTTAAAATAAATAATTTTGAATAATAATATACTATGTTAATAAAAAATACTGTACTTTTTTTTTGAATTATGGTTCAAATTTTTTCAAAATACGTGTCTTTTATTATAATGTAGTTCATCTTCCCGTAGTAACGACCAATCATATAACCTCTAATATCAGGCATATCACAAAAAATAGTTGAAAAACTCTTAGACGTCGCAGAATATCCAAGGACGTTCACCTTAAAAACATCTTTAGATGGTCTACTAAATATAGAATACACATACAATTAAATTTAATAATTTTCATTCAAATATTTTTAAGTAATCGAAGCGTTTAATAGATTTGTACCTTAAGAGTATATGGTATAATGTATGCAAGGTTGAAAAAATGATTTGTTAGTTAATTTGGTGTTATTGTGTGTTTCGCCTTGTTTTCTTTCACAGAAATATTTGATTTCGTACATTAACTTTTAAGAGAATATTTCGTACATAGTATAAATAGAA
The DNA here is from genome assembly GCA_003724115.2 of Anethum foeniculum. Taxonomy (NCBI): domain Eukaryota; kingdom Viridiplantae; phylum Streptophyta; class Magnoliopsida; order Apiales; family Apiaceae; genus Anethum; species Anethum foeniculum. The sequence goes on from PHNY01000838.1 coordinate 9,748, forward strand.
GATCAATGAATATTTTTCCCAACAACGATTTCTAACATAAAAGATTCTTTTACTATTTTGTTTAATTTGAATCTTGGGAATTGAGTAAATAAAATAACTCCTAACAAATAAAAAATTATATAGTGAGTTCTATAATAATCTAAAAATTAAAATAAATAGAAAATTTAAAAAAATTTAAATTTGGAAACAGTTGAACAACAGCTCATGCCATGCTTGTAGAATTTAATTAATTGATTAAATATAACTATTTTTTCTATAATATTATTTGGGGTTGTTATATCCCGTCCATTAAGGTATAAAATATTATTGGAACATATATCAGAATCTTTCCAAACATGTTAGAAATTGGCAAATATTTTTTGTGGACATAGCGGAAGAATTAGTTCTCAATATATAACTGTTTCTCTAATATTTTTTATTGTATTATACGACAGTAATCTTTGTAATATCAAAAATCCTTTCCTTTTTTAAAGAGTTGTTATTTTATTTCCTTTATAGTGATAGAACATTAGAAAAAAAGATATGATTTTCGATACTTTACCCAACACATAGCACTATATATATGGAGGTACAGGTACACCAAACATTGCATCAGTCATTCCAGGCCACAACTCCAAGCATGTCCAAGGTAAGTAATATTTTGTAAGTCTGTTTGTATTTTATGTTGTTTATTAATTTATATGTTATAAGCATTAAAAAATTTGTATTCTTAATTGTGAGATTGGTCAATAGCGTTTTTCTAACATAATTTTTTTTTCAAATCAGATAGAAAAGTTAGTGGTCAATGAGAGCAACTCTAGAGAATCACATGAATCTGTCCGCGACGATAATTTGATTGGCTTCAATACTGTTTCATATCCAACTTCTACAAGTTGTCAGATTCAAACAGAGAGGGCTAAGAAAAGATTGAATAAATGACATTGTAAAGTTTGTCATGGATTTACATTTCATGATTCAAGGAACTGTCCAGACAAGAAGAATTTTTAATATTTATAATGCAATATGATGTATTAGAACTCTACATTCAGCTTCAATGATGTTTTGATTTTTACAATAAAGTTTATTTAATAAATTTATAATTAAATTTTATTAGAAGGTTTACTTTTCATTAAATCGTTTTTATGTTTTGCTTACACAAACCGTGATTGTTTTATTGTTTTAAATAAGAATAATGATAGCAGGAAAATGAAATTATTATATTAATATACTTTAAGAATGGCAATTAAGATAATATTAATAGAATGTAAATAAGCATTTGCACTTTCTTACAATCACAAGAATCTAATTACTCAAAGTACCCTATTTCATATGAATATAAAATTTAGAAAAATCTCATTCAATGTCACAATCCGTAATTTTTTTCCACTAATATGGCTTTTAGCCTTACAAGTAAGTATCTGTTCAGATATATTCTCGAGCGAGAGTCGGATAAACCCTTAACTATTTGTGCTACACAATCGTACTCAAATTAGTACTGTATAAATTAGACCAATTTTTTAAATCAGACTTATATTAGTAAGGAAATTTGAGTACTTTGATTAATAGTATATGTACTTACCAATTAAAGCAATTATACTATAAGATTTAATATTCATTTTAATTCTTTTTGAAATAATATGTATTACTGAAGGATATATTTTTTCATCATTAACTAATTAATTGTTCGTATAACTTTAAATAATGTTATTTTTACAGATAAATGCCTAATATAAGGTTTAATTATTAATATTTTTGTAACGTATAATATACGATGGTCACGACACTCCAAAGTAGGATTGTACAATATATAAATAAATAATTTTATGAATCTTTTAATTATATTATTCGTTTTGAAGAACATGTTAAGGATGTCTAGCACATAATCATAAATATTTAATAATTTTTAAAAAGAACAGGTTTCACTTATTTTAGGAAATAATTATTAAAAAATCATTAGTATTGTACTAAGGATACATTAGTTAGCCTCATAAAAAATCATAAATGATTATATGTATATGTAGAATCCTTTAAAAAATAATGTAAGGTTAAAAATTGTATTTTAAAAATGAAATTATTATTTTCTCACAATCCTACAGTTGAAAATTTAAAATAGCTTGTAACGGAGAATTTTAGTTATATTGTTTGTTGGTTTCCTTCAATAAAATATTTGAAAATTAACATATACATCAATCAACAGCATAATTATCATTAATATCATTAACTGCATGCTAATTTCATGTAATTACATGAAATGATATTAAAGGGTTTGTTATATTTTTCCATAATTAGAAATTTTAATATTTATTACAAATACCCAAGTATCATAATCGTTACAACATAGCAAGCTTTTAAAGTAAGTTTGGATGGATTCCACAACAAGTTAGTACAATGTTCTTAAAAAAAATTTAAGTCAACATACACAGTAATATTCTTATTTGTTTGTTCGGAAAAAATGTCAGGAACAGGTTTGGGCTTTAAATACGATGGTAAAAACAAATTATCATTGTCAAAAGTTGTTAGGAATATGTTGTAGTCTTGATGATAAGCCATCAAAACACCTTAAGTGTAATATCCGGGAAAATTATGTGATAATAATTACGTAATTAGTAAATAAATAAATGTTTTTATTTTAATTTGATGCATTTTCATGTTTTTAAAATTTTTATAATTAGATTTAAAGCATATTAATCGCTACGTGCTACGTGTGCATAATTTAGTGACAT
>PHNY01000846.1:13519-27410 GCA_003724115.2 Anethum foeniculum
ATTCTATTGCCGCCGCGAAGCGCGGCTTATTATTCTAGTTTTCAATAAAATGAAATAAGTTAAGTTCTACCTACCCAAATATTCTTAAAAAATAAATAGTAAATAAACAATTTCTAGAAAGTCCGAAATTGACAATAGGACATACAAACATAGAATACGTGCACACAGTTGTCTTCGTTTCTGATCCGATTAATTCCACCACGACTTCCTGCTGGTAAGTCTTCTCACTTTATCTATACATACATGTGTATATATGTATACACACGATTGATCTTGTTAATTATTCAATTATGCTTCTTCTTAAATTGTCCATGTAAGTATATATTTTAAGATGGTTCATGTTCAGATAATATATATGATTAGCTGTTCTGTTCAATTCAGTTTTATTTATGTTGTAATAAAATCAGTTATGTTATAGTTGTTAGTACAAGATTTGCGTTCAGTTTGGTTGCTCATAGTCTCAAGAATCCCTGTTTTTTAGTTTAATTTAGAAATTACAATTTAGTTCTTTATTTTATTATGATTTAGTCCTGTCATGATTATAGAAATCATACATTTTTGCGATTTCACAATTGGAAAATAATTTTCAGGTGTTGTTGATAATTTGGGGGTGTAGTTAGGATGTCAAGTGGTGGGAATACGCATTGGTGTTACCAATGTGGGCAAGCGGTAAGGCCTCGGAGACGTAGTTTGGTTTGTCCATATTGTGATGGTGGGTTTGTGCAAGAACTGAGTGAAGTGGTGGGTAACAGGGAAGAGGACTATGGGGTTGATAGAAATGATAGTTTCGACTTTGGGTCCACAGAGCTTGTCCGTGATCCGTTTGGGGTTAATGATGAATTGGCTAATTTTATTAGGCAAGTGTTGGTGGGTGGAAACTCGGGCTTTGGTAGTAGTCGGACGAGATCAAGTATGTTTCCCGAGTTTATATTGCAGGGTCGTGGTCCACGAAGGATGTCAAGTGATGATGCATTTGAGTTTATATTCAATGGCAGTCCAGTTATGAGGGGGCATCAGCATACTAATTTGAATGAGTTTCTCATGGGACCTGGCTTGCAAGAATTTATTGAACAGCTCACTGGGAATGATAGACGTGGTCCGCCTCCAGCACCTAGGGCTGCAATAGACGCTATGCCCACTGTTAAGATCAGTAGGAGGCACTTAAGATCTGACTCGCAATGTCCAGTTTGTCAAGAAAAATTTGAGTTGGGATCTGAAGCAAGGGAAATGCCGTGTAACCATTTGTATCACTCTGATTGTATAGTTCCTTGGTTGGTTGAGCACAATTCCTGCCCAGTATGCCGTGTGGAGCTTCCTCAGGTTTCAGGCAGTGCTCATGGTAATAGAAGGTCAAGTGATAATAGCGAGAGCGGCAGCAACAGTAGCAGCAGTTCTGAGAGGAATAATAGTGGACAGAACCAAGGAAGGAGTCTGTTATCATCTCTTTGGCCTTTCCGCTCGTCAAACCAAGGGTCTGGAGCAGGGGGAAGTAGCTCTAGAGCTCCCTACGACGAGAACAATGGGTCAAACTATGCTGCTTGGCCTTTCAATTGATAAGGTTGTGTATGCTGCATCATCCCTATTATCATTCACTGTTTCGTTATATAATTTCTTCTGTTTTGAGAAGGAATAGGGGGTCATAAAACCTTCTATTTCGCTTGCCTTTTTGTGACAGTGGCGTTAATAATTCTTTTGTTTTCTGGGACATAGTAAATTGTACTCGTATATATATCGTTTCAGTAGCTGAACTGTTACAGTGTTATAAACTTTGGCTACCAGTGTCTGGTTCCAGGTAGAACTTGTGAAGTTCAGTATCTTTTTTCTCATTTGACTTTGCACCTATGCTTGCAGGGAATAAAGCGAGCTTTAGTTGGCAAAGCATACCTAAATTTCTTTGTCAAGCATGGGGCCGTCGTTCCTCAATGTGGTAGTGCACTCAGGTTTTACTCATGTTCTATGTACTGAACCTTAAACATCTGCTTTGCTTAACTCTGGTTTTTTGTGCCTTATATATTCCTTCTTCATATTTACTGTAATGGCGTTCTGAATTGTAAAATAATCTTGCTTATACAATTTACTTATGGTGTTTATGTTTTCTGATGGAGTAGTACTTATTTTTGCAAAAGCAGATATTGTGTTGAATGCCAGCTTTTGGTTCTAGTGTCATATACTCTTATAGATCAAAAGAGTTGCATATTTTAATTCTCTTTGTTTTTCTCATAGTTTGCAAGAGAAAATGGGTTAAATCTGCATCTCAAGTAAAGCAGCTTTTAGTACCTTTCGGTATGATATATTTGCAATATAATAGTAATGAAAAAAAAAACAGAAAATTCTCAAGGCTGGATGATGATTTGGTCTGATAAATATATCATTTTCGCGAGATTCAGTGTGAAATATGATGTGGTTTTTCTCAATGGTCCACCTGTTTCTTACAAGGTTTATGCTCTGATCTTAAGGAATGAATTTCTGTGGAAATCTTCATTCAGTATACATCCCCTAAAAATAAATCATGAAAATTCATGTAAATCCCATGTTCTATTTCCTATTCATTTAATTCACAAATAATCAGAAAAACACAAAAAAAAAAAAAAAATGTAACTATTTTTAGTCTTTTCTCGTACATCTTTGTTCCCGTCTAAAGATACTCACAATGTTCCGCTGTTTGATTCGTACCAACCGAATGCATACAAATAACTACTCCATCATCCACTATTTGTACTTGTGGTTATAAATTCATATCAGATTGAAAATGTGAGCATTCACATTGTAATACTCGTTAAACATCTGAATATACGATTGGCAAAAAGTTATAACATTGTAATTATCGATGGTAAGAAAACCATGTGAAACATGAGCAAAAAAGTTCTAAAGAAAAACACGAAAAAATATAATTTTTTCCAGTACGGATTATTTGCTGACATAATTGTTGAAGAAAAAATTTAGTTTGTGACAGACTCGATGTAACTGTAAATTGATTTGGTTTTTGATATTTCCAACTCCAACAAGAACAAATGATGTGTAGGTTGGTGTCAGACGAGTCAGTTTTTTGATTTCGAACGATATCAAATACAGTGTACTTTTCATACAAGAACTACTGTACTTGTTAGATAGGAACTACTGTACTTGTTAGATACACAAATTTTCGTTAAACACTCGTCCTATGTTTTGACGATTAAAAGGAATGGAATTTTACAACAATGCATTGAAAATTTGTAAAAATAATGGGCAGAAGGAAGAAATAAAATATAAATATGAGGACAAAAGGGAAATGAATTCATTCATTGTCAATATATTGGTAGAGCAAGTTCAACAATGTCTTATTACAAGTCTTATAAATAGTGTCCTAGTGATTTGGACAAAATTTTTGTGTATCGACTCCAACAATATTTCCTATAATTCTGTCTTATTATTAAGTAATATTATATTTGAATTAAAATTGGAGGAAAGAAAAAAAAATAAAAGAGAGGAGATAAGTAAAATAGAAAGGAATTTAAATATTTTATCGATAAAAATGAAATAGGGCATGCCTTATCATGCTTTAAAAATGAGGCATTTGATGGATGTCCTAGTGTTTTAAAGCACCACTAAGACACTGTTGGAGCACCCATTCATACAAAATACCTTAAATTCTAATTTAGGACACACTTGGACTTGCTCTTAGAAATGATAAAAGAATCGAAATTATATATATTTACCAGCACAATTGTGCAGAATTTATTCCAACTCCTCCATCTAAACGAAGTAATACATAACCCAAAAAGGTACATTTTAGTTGTGAATTCTACGATTCCATTTGCAAAAACTACAAACTACAAAGCCATGACCCACTTTTCTATGATAACAGTGATATCTCCCATTAAATCTGCAATATCCCTAACCGTACATCTCATTAGCAAAACCAGTCTCTAATCTAATGTAATTGCTACAACTCAAACTAATCCCTAAAAATAATCTCTCAGCGCTCATACATACATCGGCGGAAAAATTAAACATTAGTAAGCTGTTAAATGCACAGGGCACACCCACCAAGTAATCAGTTCCTCTCACGGCTCCTTGCACTAGGCCAGACAAAATTATGGAGGTTGGGCTAAAAAAGGATGGCTTGACCTGGGACTCGGGAATGTACAGTGTTAATAAAGGTTCACGGAGATATAAACGCTGGAGAATGTGTCACCTTGGCCGCCTATGAATCTCATCATTAAGAAGACGAACTGCTACATCACGATCATTAGAAGATTTATTGTAATTTAAAATTGTGAGTAGTGAATGTAGTTCTTGTGGATTTGCCTTTTTTAGGAGGCTGCACAGTACTGTATCAACTCCAGCAGGCAATCTGTCACCCTTGCAAGTATCCACATTGTTGATTTCTAAGTTCCCACTATTAATTGAAGGTGGTTGTGAATGTTCTGCAATCTTCCCAACGTTACGGGATTTCCAGTACTCGGTGGAAACTCGGTTGTGGTCCATCTTTTGGATAACCTGCCAACCAGCGAAAAGACTTTCAAAAAGGAGAACTAGTTAAGGAAAACAATTAAAAAAACAGGGAATGAACAGTACGCAATGAAATCACTTGACAGGAACCATCCGATCAAAGTGTTAGAAAATTGATCTATCAATATTAGCTGTGCTTCTACTGCCCATCGTTACAATTTAAATTCATCTTCTAGCCACAACAGCTCTTAGTTTAAGCAAAAAGCAGTCAAATAAATGACCACTTTTGGTCTAAATAGCAAACAGATCCGGTTTCCATGTTATAACAGTTCTAAAAGAAGGTTCACCTGCACAATAGCTGGTAAGGTGAAACCAAACATTTCCACGCCGTCGAGACTTCCTGGGGGCTGCAGAGGTGGAAGCTTTGGTTTTCCCAATTTGTGCTGCTTTGCAATTTCCTGATTAACTCTCTCTCTCACCATTTCCCAGCATCTTGTAGCTGACATGTGAGCAAATACTTCCCTTGGTGAATCCTCCACCGAAACCTGAAAGTATCAATGAAGAAAAATATAAGTTGCAAGTGAAAGTGATCAACGTAGAAGAGAGGGAGGAAAGATAGATTCAAGTCATAGAGAAAAACTTCAACTCAAGAAGGAAACACTTAATTTAAGCTCTCATAAAACTTTAGGCATATCTTCCTTGAGCAACCTTAAACCTAGTTCCACCTGGGGGATCTCAGTACCTTGTCAATTTGTGAAAACAGATAACCTAATAGCTAATAGTGACTTTTACATACTCCAAAAGCCATTCTGACATGGCCTTTAAAAACCTCTTTTTTTCCTCTTTTTTTCCCAAGTTCATCCTTATTAAGCAAAACTTTACAGAATTTTCTTCAAAATAATAAGTACTCTGCAGAACAGTCTTTTGCTTCCTTAACAAGTAAAATAAACACACATGAGTACATACAACAGATTTTACTACTGACTTTTACCGCCTGCTATAAAGTGGCTGCTGCTTGCAGTTTATTAGTACAAAAACCATTGTATCCACAAGAAATGAGCTCACTAAACAGAGTTCAACCTAAAAAGCAACTATTTGAAAATAGTTATTGACATGTAACACAACACACTCTGTCCCGTAAAATAGATAAAGGCTTGATTGAATGTAACATGAGGAATTATCCATAAAAAAACATAGGTTCAGCACATACAATAAAGATCTCAATAAATCATTCAAGGCAACCTTAGGGTTCTAAAGATCAATCTTTTAGACTACATTTTGGAATCTTCACAAGTAAATAATTTTTCGGAGGATGAGACCTAAGAGTAAATTAATGTTCAAATGCACAATAGACATGGCCATAGATACAGCCAAATATGGCCAACTGAAAGACATATATTATACACAACTATACATATTAAAAACTTACATCCACACAAATAATATAAAAAAGGAATAAAAAGGAATATTACCGAAGTAAAGATTAGTGCCTACAAGTACAACCTGCTATATTTGACAATTCGGAGTATCATGTAACGGTCAAGTTAAAACTTTGAATGTTGTTCCGAACATATATGTAAGAAAACCAACTTACCATAAACAAAGGTCGATCCCGTCCAATATCCAATACTTCTGAAACATAATAGCATGTAGTTGAAGGATGTAAGATGCTAATGTAACGAACCCGGCTTCTAAATCCTGCAATGAGAAAAAACAAATGACTAACTAATTGAGTTCAGGATCTTCATTTAATACAAACTTTGCGCACATTATTAAACATACCTTTGGGGTATATGCCCCTGCTATCACACCAAAACTTTCCTGATTGCACCACTCCATATTCCAATGGCTCCACAATGCAGTTGATTCGCCTCACTACCTTAGCTATCCGAGGACCCTTTTGACGAAAGTACCTGTCCAGATTATTTTCTGTTGATGAACTAGTCACATTGTCACCTAATCGTGAGGATGAATTTGTTACATGTGTATCCTCCTTATTAGGTTTATGACCGTCACAAGGCTGTGGAGACTGAAGACTGCCCTCAGCATTTTCCATTTTACAATTGTCACTCTCTCTCATATTCGAAGGCTCCGTGCTTGGAACAATCTCTATGACTCTCTGACATTCATTTTGTGTAGGATATGAACTTAATGTATCCTGATTCCTTGCTCCATGGAGACACAAAGTATCATTTACACCCACCAAAGCAGCATTAGTCATCCGGGGGTTCAGGAGGGGAGAACCAGTGTGCTTATTAGGGCTTGAAATAACACGAGAACCTGACAGCTGCTCCCCAACTTCTGTAGGACTTGAACAGATCTTTTTTTGATTAACTGGAGGTTTTGTATCTGACTCATCACCCTCATCATCGCTGAGTAATATTACCCCATTTACATCTAACACTGCAGGCTTCTTCATGTCCTGCTTCTCTGTGCCAACACTGCCAATATTTAATTTTCCAGGATTAGGAGGTATATGTACAAAATCTTCTCTCTTGACCTGCAAAGTAGATTTTGTCACTTCAGTTGCTTGGGAAGGACGACATGTGGATAATCCTGTCATATTTTTCATTTGTGCAGACTCCCTCACTGCTTTCTCTTTCTTTGGTGAGCTTGTCCCATCAAAAGCTTTGGCTGGATTCATAGTATCTGCAAAATTTTCTTTCAAGTGGTGCTGTTTCAAATTCACTAAGGGCTGCATTGAACTCATTTCCCTCGCCACTTGTCCTTCTGGGAAACAAGATATATTACTAACGTGCCCGGGCACTCGTGCATTGTCTTTTGATACAAAAGAGCTCAAGGCCAATCCAAGATCTAGTCTAGCCCATCTGTATATTGCACTCAGTTTTCCTTCCAAAGCTTCAACCAAAATATTTAACTCAGTGATATCATACCGAAAGAGAAAAAATTTGGCACCCCAAGAACAAGAGCACAATTGCTTTGCATGATTCAAGCATGCATATTTATCTGGTGAACAGTGATGACAACCTGCTGCAGATAAGTGCAGATCAAAGAAGCACACACTACATTCTCTCTCACTTGTGGCATCAAAACCATTCTCCATCTTCAGTGACTGCGAAGACTTGCAGAGAAAATCCCTCCTGACTTTCTCTATCTCAACACGTGCCTAACCAAAAAAAAGAGTTCATTCAAGATTACTTCGTCCTCCTATATTAAATTGAAGATACTGTTTTCGTATTTCATTTCTTTGAGTGTATACTATATGTATGCCATATCACTTTTTGTACTAATAGCAGCCTCTATATCACAAGGAGGAATCTTATGCCCGTTTGGTTTAAAGGAATAGAATAAGGTTGAAAAGTAGTAAAAAATCCTGAACAAACTTGAGGGTGAAAGAAAGGAAGTACAAAGGAAGAATGAAACAACATGTGTCTGGAATTAATAGGTTTCTAAAGAAAATGAGAAGTACAATAGATCAATCATATTTGGTAGGAACAGAATAAGGAATAAATCATACTTATCCAATTTCATTCTTTTCCTAATTAATGTCACTTCTTCCTACCAAACTTATGCGTTTGTATTAAATAAAACTTATACATTACTATATAGCAAGTCACATTTAGTTACAATGTATAATATATATTAAATTGTCCAACTGAATTCACATATACTTCTGTATTTTATTTATTTTGCAAATTAACCCTAAAAATTTAATTAATAAATTTCCAAGCATGATGCATTTGTGTGAAAGGACCATATATATATTAAAAAAACAATTTACCTGAAGTGAAATGTGTAATCTGACATGAACTTTTGCCTATATCGGCTTTGTTCAGTGGAGTACCCTTAAATTAAGTACAAATTGAAGTACTAATATGTTATGCAACATGTTCTGCAATATTTTAAAGCAGAACACGTAGTACTCCAATTAGTACTCCATTTAAGGGTATTCCATAGAACTTTTGCCAATATATGTATATTATATATATACACACACATATGTGTGTGTGTGTGTTGAATAAAATACTGTATCAAATAATGTGCATACTATAATAAAATGTCTATTACTACAAATACCTTGAGAGCTTTGGACAAGATACCATCCTTTCCGCAAACATCTCTCCATCTTAAGTTATCTAAAGTATTCTTTCTTAGTAAATTAATTTCCCAATGTGCTTTAACTGCATCTCTTGCAGCACCTAGTAAAAGTTTATCATGCGAAATGGATGTCTTACGACCCTGCTGACGGTACAGCTCTATAGCATTCTGTCCATGAGGTAACCAATCAACAGGTGCTACATTTACTGCCTCTGCACAATTGAAGCCACAATTAAAACCTGCATGATAAGCTCGAGGGAAAGTCAAGACAAACTCTCCAGCGTTTTGAACACATCGGAAAACAGGTACATCCTCGGATTTTAGTATGGAGGGAGAAAGCTGAGTAACCTGTATAATAAATGACAAATTTAGTGGCCAAATAATAATAGAAGATTACAAGATTATCACTCAAAATCCATGTTAACTTATATACTACTAATAAACTTCATAATCATATAAGATGTCACCACAAGGAGATTCCACAACGTCATAGTGTCTAGATCATGCTAAATATATATTTTCAAGTAAATGAGCTTCGCACATAATTTTCAGATGCACAAAGTTTTTTCAACTGTATATAAACATATATCCTCATTCCCAATAAATTTCTTCAAAAGACGGGAAATCCAAGCTCCTGAAAACCCATGACATGGTCAAAAATTTTAAAACCAATATTTTCATAATTATCAGGAGTGATATATGTCAAATTCAAGATCAGTGTATATTCTCTCTGTAGAACCAGCAAGACTGTAAACAAAAGGTTTGTTGTTTAGTGTTTACTTTGGGTTGTAAACCTGAGTCATATAATATTAGCCAGACCTTGACATAAACGTTTTGTTCCCCTTCCAAAGACCTAGCCCCACAATCTTCCCGGGATGTTGTATTGCATAGTGCAAAGAAAATAAAGTTGATGATTTTGTCTCTGCATTAGTATCTCCATGTATTCAAGGGAGTCGAAAGTAGGGGTAATTAAGATATACACTGGCAAAAAAATTAATAATGCACCATCTTACAGAAGTAAGAGGCAGTATACATGAAGTTTATATGGTATTACCAAACCTAGATTAGAGCATATCATGTTTGCTTCATATATTGCCCAACAGCGCAGTTCGATGTCAAAGGACAATGGAAGATAAGTATCGCAAATCGCAAAACACTAATGTATTTCTACAAATAAAAGAAGCAACAAATGCTCACCAGCTTGTGAAGCAGGTCAGGTTGTTCTTCAAAAAGGTCCGGCAAATGCTTCTTCATAGCTGCTTCTAGTTTGAGAGCATCTTTTCCCGGAACACCATACCACATTTTTGGAGCACCCCAATGCATGTAATTTAAAGAATATAAATGGTGATCTTCAACATGCTGGTCTCAAAACAATAACGAATGGAGAAATTCAGTAATTATCTTAGACAGTATTTGAAAACAATTATACCATTCAATCAGTTTTAGTCATTTCAGTAAACAGCCATTATTGAAATGAATTCTATTTACCAGAAACCAAACAAAATGCAATTAAGATGGCACTTTTATCTCATAAAGAATTAAGAAGGGAGGAGGAAGAAGATGATAGTTTGAAGCAAGACTGTCGGATCGAAAATTGCACGAGTAGAACATATTTCTGGCCTACCCCATTAAGTGGTCCCTTCAGCTACAATAAATTGCCAAGTTTTCTGTTGTGAATTAAATCACAAAAATAGATGCCAATTTGGGGTTTACTTTAAAACAAAAATAGGACAGTTTGGCGTTTTCACTTTTTCCCAACTAAACATTGAAAAAGATACATATGCACTGCAACAAATAAAGTATACTACAAAAAGAAATAGATACTACTTATCTTTAAGGCTGTCTTCAATTACATCTATGCAACTATCAAACACTGAAGAAACAAGAATATTGACCTTAGAAGAGACATCAACACTTGGGCAACATGATTGCGCTACTTTTCTACATCATATTAGTTCACAGAGGTAATCTGTGTTAAAACTGACTTCAAACTTGTTAAATTTAATCCGGCTTCCATGAATAATTTGTAGTACTATATAACTATTTCACAACATTAAATGGAAATGATGAACTCAATTTTCATGGAAATGAAGTGAAATGTCTCTGAAGTAACATTTTCAGTAAATTAGATCAAAAGCTCTGACTATGAGTATGACATATCTAAAACATACAGAGGCGTATAGAAGTGCTTTTACACACACAAAAGAATAAAACATCCTCCCAAAAGTTTCTAATATGATTGTCAAGAATTTGAACAGAATTAAAACTCAAAAGTTCCTAATTTGATTGTCAAGAATTTGAACAGGATTAAAACACTATGCAAGAACTGAGCGATCACATACATCTGACATATGAGAATATATTCAACAAACACCAAATGCAGTCATCAAGAAAGCTATATAATGATTGCATAGAAGCCAGCGTGTTTCCTTACCCAACAGAAAGACGAAAAACACATTCCTATGTACAACCAAGGGACCAGAACACCAGATATATCACTGCTTTCATACGAGAGAACAGAGCCTGGAAGCCTAGGGAAGTTATTCAAGTTCCAGCCTGAGTTAACGTACTTCTCATCTGGAGATATAGCTGGATTCAACACTTTGGGAAAGCCACTGCCGAAAACCCCCGTTTCCAAATCAGCCCCATAGAGCACCTTAAATAAAACACATCAAAAGTTATCAAAGTTACTTAAGAAACAGAAATCATCGGAATCGACATAGTTACTAAAGAAACATAAAATTCTACACCACACTTATGATACCTCGATTTCTTCAGTTGGTTTTTCTACCAATCTCCAATATTCACCCTCAATGTTCTCTAATGTTGGTTCCCGCAGCTCTTGTAGCGCTAATTTCTTACCTTCCGCATTTGCAATATTTCCGCGGAAGTATTGTGATTTAAAATGATCAGCATACTTCTGATATGAATCCAAAGTGAACTCTGGACCAGCTTCAAACCCGAATCCAGCCTCATAGTTTGCAGCTTCACTCACATCAGGCATACCTGTGCAATGAGACCCGGGATCTATTGCAGTTTTCGTGCATCTTCTCCTCTTCCTCTTTTGGTTATTAAATTTTAATATCTTACTCATTGAACTTCGATTTTGAAGTTTGTCAACCCTCTGAACTCGGGTATTGAATTTGGAAGTCTCCCATTTATCTTTTTGTGTAAGGGGACAAGGAGGTTTCCACGAAGGAGGTGGCACAATACGACAAATACCATATGCCTCTGCTTTACGATGTATGCTTGCAATATATTTTAAAGTATCTTCAAACTCCTGTAATTTTTATGAACAAGCAAAATGCATCTTTAGTGTTTCACTGGAAATGCATAAATAAGCAAACTGTAATAAATATGGAAAAATGAAGCAAATAGATGACCCAGTTGTAAGTTTGTTTACAAGTTGCAACAGACCTCTTCTGTCGGGTAGAATACAGGAGCATCTTGAACTTCAGGCCGGCAAGCTCCTTCGGGACGCCATCTAGCAGTGACCTGGTAGAGTAATAAAAAATTAAAAGCGAATAACAAAAGACAATAAAACTTGAAATAAGAGCACAGTTAATAAGCATCAGACATGCTTTCAAGAGACCGACCTTCTGGCAGTTACTACAATCTTCACAACCACGAATAACCCCTACTGGGAGCCTAGGCCTCAAAGGATGACTCTGCAAACATATACAGAAATAAGAAGTTCAGGGACAATGAGATCAGCTTCAAGTATCTCATAAAGCAGAAATCAAACAGACTTATGCTTTCTAAATACTGATTTCACTACTTGATTGACCTGCTGCTCAGAGTCCGACTCATCTCCTAAATTGTTATCATATAGGCCATAATTTATCCATGGTTTTCGCCTAAGGGACCTTTCCGTCTTTACATCATCGCTACAATCAAATTCCGTTTCCATATTGGCTGTCTGTGATTCTACAGCACTTGCAGAGACAGAGCAACTAGAGGTCCTCTCATTATCTTCCTCTCTTTTCAGAGTAAAGGTTGCGAGTGCCTCAAAACCTGGTGGAATGGATGGAATATCCATGCTTTCTTCTTTCACGCAGTGCCTAACAAGTTCCGTTCCCATAAGTTACTGCATACCACATAAATTTATCTAAATATATGCAAATCAGAAAGAGTGTTCAATATTCAATGTGTCAGTAAAAAAGTCCTACCTAACAACTAAAATATACCGCCAGAAAATGATTTACAGAAGCAACGACTATGTGGCAAGCTTACTAAACATCCACACCCTCCTATGTAATGAAACCGTGTACTGTTGAGATTGTACAGTATTTTGAATCTCAGGTATTTATTTGGTCAATTACCGAAAAGTGTCCTGCATCACAAGTTCTGGCCAATAAGCAAAAAAATGAAAAGGACATAAAACATAGATCGTTGAACTTAAAATTTATCAACCAAAACAGATATAGGCATTTTATACAGTTACAGTACACACACACACAGACGTCTAGCATCGTGCTTATAAAACATCTTCAAACAGCTGCCAAAGCTTTCTGATTAAATCATAGATCAAGTAAAAAGTTAAAACTACAAAAATTTTGCAACTTAACATCTCAAAATTATCACATGCGTGATATAAATTAACACAAACCAATACATCTCCTGCCAAATTCACAGCATTCATACAATTCTGTAATACTACACATCTACTCGAATCAAAATCAAAATTACGAGTAAAATCACAAACATAAACTCAGTCAAATATTTAGATTCACGTGCACACAAAACACAAAAATAAACTCAAAACACCTAAAACATTACACAAAAATTTTAAAAAAAAAAATCATATAAAAACCTAACCACAAACATAAACATACAAAGCATGCAATAAATTCAAAGTCACATATACATACATATAAATTCATCCAAAACCCTAATATCTCAAACATAACACAGACAATCAATCATCACAACAAACAAACCTCAAATAAATACATACAAATATACCTACAATCAGATCTTAAATAATCAACCAGATCTGTGATAGTTTAATCGATATTTTTTATTTCAATATCTAAATTTAATTTGAACATATTGTTAATGATTATGAACAGATCTGCATGCAAAAAACATGAATAAATTTTTAAATAATTTTTAGGGAGAGAGATTATATACCGCCGGAGAGATAGAGATTGGTGCCGGAGGGAGATGATGAACCTAATCTTGACTTTTACTAGTTGTGCCCTGTGTATAAAATTTTTTGTTTGTATTTTATAAAACGACGTTGTTTTAAGTTAGTTGGTATAGTACTAGTTGTTGTTTTTAGTCATGGTTACTCAACTCTGGCTGTTTGTTTGTTTGCTCATCAGATAAGTATTCGGAAGATGTATGATATTTATCTATCTTTCCGTTTTTTTTTTTTTTTTTTTTTTTTTTTTTTTTT
>PHNY01000893.1:16349-33494 GCA_003724115.2 Anethum foeniculum
ACCAGTTTCTGAAAACTGCTTGCTGAAACAGTATGTTTCCCTTGAGAAAACAGCTCACTTGAACTCCAAAGCCTGTCTAACAAGCTTGCTCCCTTGAACACTAAATTCCTCGAGTCCTACTCCTTGAATTCCTTGGTTCCTTGAACAACTTGCTTTCTAGAACAATGAGTTCCGTAGAGCATTATACTCCACGATCACCAAGATCCCCTTGCCATTACTTCAGCAACTACTCTTTATAATATGAACAATACAAATCAAAAATAAAATGTTCGAGTATTACAACTCAAGCTATAAACTCTCTTTAGATAATATTAGCGTATATAACTATAAAGCTCAGAGTTTATATTATGTGTTTGAGAGAAAAGAGATAAAGCTTGTATATTTGGTTTCTCTAAACTTGTATCAATGTGTGCTCATTCTTGGTTACTTACAAGAAAGATTGTAAGTGAATATATATGAAAAACACACAACGGCTGGTTGAAAATATGGTATAAGAAAAAAGATTTGATTGCAAAATTATTTCTCTAACAGCTAAATTAGTTAGAGGATTTGAATTTGAACATTTGAAATGATTTAACTCTCTAACAAATCAGTTTTGATATATATACGGTTGTATATATATAAGAAATCAATTTCCAACAACTATAAAAAGATATGAGTAAATCTAGGCTGTTTGAAAATGTTTGTTTGAGTAAAAGATTGATCAAATCCGTTTTGAATGGATAAGGAAGGTTAAATCAAAATCCCAACAAAGTAGGAATAGATTTTTAAATCAATTTTGAGCTCTATTAATTATATAAACTATATACTATATAATAGAGTCCTCACATATTTGATCCTAGCCAATCTGTGATATCTTTAAACAATCTCTATAAAAGTCGTACTTCTAGTAATTCTCCAAAAGATTCGGGGCGGAGAAAACGGCTTGCTATTAAGGTATTGTTTTCCTTAATTCGGCTTGCTGAAATGATCCAGTCCAATACTAATGGCTTGCTGTTTATACATGCTGATAGTTATATCATACATTTATAAGTCCTGCAAAACCAAGTTAGTACACACATAATAGCATGCTTTTTTATGTAAGTAAACACTAACAGCTTGCTGACAATGTGATCATCAAAACCAAATGAGTTTCAATGTACACATGCGGATTCAAACCAACCGTGTAAAGCATTATCAATAAATATTACTAATTAGCACCACCATCCTCTTCATCATTTTTTTCATCTCCGTCCTTTCTGCTAGTGGTGGTGTCATCATCACCGCCTTCTTCAGCGCTACTTATAGCCTGAAATATATATGAGTTCAAAACATCATAAAATAACACTACAAAACCTAAATTGAGAAGTTTTAAGATTTTACCTCTTGGTGCCCCACCTCATACTTTCTGTAGATTGAGGTGAGTATGGTCTCGACATAACGGGTCACCTCTCTAAGAAAGACACTTGAAAAGGCGGAGGCATCAGCTTCCAGATTTTGTTACATTTGAACTGCGGCGAAGGCGATGTTATTTACTTGCTCGTACGTGGGTACCGTATGGTAATGCAGATAGATTTGCTCTTGCTTCTTCATTATATCCTAGACCACGTTGAAAATAACCTATAGGCACAACAAATCCACTGGAGGCTTGGCTAGAAGATATGGCACCGTCCGCACATCGAGCTCTATAATTCACAACAAGATCGGGGAGGAGTGTCGATGCCGGAACTCTTGGAAAACAAGCAAAGTCTTTTTTCAGAGGTCTTTTCATTTCTGGTGCTACTGCCTCAACCCACCATTGCATAGGATGCTCGGCTACCTCGACCCTCCGGATATACTAGCCAATGCATCCCGGTCCCTTTCAAACACAAAATATGGATATCAAGCTACACATATATAAATGAAAGATAATCAAATACAACACAACCAAGTAAATGTAGAAATAGTAAAAAATACCGCTATCTCCTAGCTTTCGGGTATAAAATACTCAACCGTTTCCGGAAACAGGTCAACAGGGACACCGGGAACCTTGCTCAAGTGGAGCTTCGTGTACTAAAAATTTTGATACGGGTTTCCCCCCTTTTTTTTCTTGCAGTCCTACATATAAATACGCCATTAAAAATACAAAAAACATGTACCTAAATTATTCGAATTTTTTTTACATCTTCATGCTAGACAAAAGCTTTTGCACTAGCGCTATGCTTTGTTTTCCACTTCTTTCGATTTTCGAATGCAACAGTTGAGCGATGCTTATGCGCTGAACTCTCCCAATGCTCCACCATATCCTTCCACCATCCTCCGTCCCAACCTCTAGGATTGACCTCCAAAAGTGGCACACCGTTCTTATCGATATTATCGTATGTCTTTGATTTTACCTTGTTCATTGTTTTTTTGATGGCAGTCTTCATGTGTGTTACAAGATCATTGTAAAATTTGATCTTGTCGAGACTCTTGTGTGGCTTGTAATAATCTTACAACAGGTAAGTTGTTGTCACAATTATGATCATGAATGTATGATGAATACTATGCAACTAAAGTAAAAAAATGGATAAACGCACACACACAAAATTTTCTGTGTGTGTGTATGTGTGTACATATATATTTATTTGTATATATATATATATATATATATATATATATATAACTTTCCTTGAACTCCTCAAATATATATATATATACACACACACACACACACATATATGCAAATAAAAACCCAAAAAATAAACTTGTGATGAATTGAAATATAGACATGCATGGATATACTTATTGTCATTTCTCAATACCGATCTGAATCGGACAAGGGGGCTTACAGCCCCAAGAACATTTTGAGTGAGTCCTCCTCACTGGTGTATATTTATAAGGTTGTTGTGCTTGTTCCGAGGCTTGACGATCAAAATCTCATCATCCTCAGGTTCATCCCGTAAAGTACACGAGGATCTCCCCTTATCACCGCCACTTCTACCCCCACGTCCCCTACGAGGCATGCGCTTCTTTGTTCTTCATTTTTTGCTCGTCTACCTCGCCGCCCTCTTGCCTTTATCTTTATCACCGCCTTTTCTTCCTATCAAAAGTTGCGATCACAACCAAATACCAAAGTAAACCCTACATTGCATCAAACCAAAACCAAAGTGTTAACACAAGGACAAATATACAACTACATAACGTTAATACAAATATCACAAGTTAATTCTAATTTTTGTATATTAAGACAAATAATACAACTATTTTGACATAGATATTAACAAAAATTCAACTATTTTGACATATTACAAAATTCCACCAAACTGGTAATAAAATTTAATAAAAAAACAAAATCAACAAAAACAACCAAACTAATCATTACCCATGCAAACCAACTGCTTTTACACTTCAAGTCAACAAAATCAATCGATATTGAATAAATCAATCAAAAAACATCAAAAATTACAAAATCAACGATTCAAAAAACCAACCAACATCACATATAACTATATCACTTGATTTAAAACTCACATACATGCAAAATAAAACCCACATATACATTTAAATAAAACATCAATGCGAAACATGTATACATATATATATGTTTAAACAAATATACAACAAAAAACACATAGATAAATGAAAATCGAACTAAATCAACTTAAATAAGCAAGGTATAAGTAAGTTATGTGTGTATAAACCTCTAGAAGAGCCAATGAGTGATGAAGATTACGCATTTTCCTTGGATTTCTCAGAATTTTATATTCCATGGAGTGAAATGCGAGAGTAATCAAGATCAGCATGAGATGAATGAGTGATTGAAGAGCCATTATAGTAGGATTTGGTGTAATAGAGACATAATGGAGAGAATATTGAGAGAAAGAGAGAGAGAATATAGGGTTTGGATAAAAGACGATAAAAGGGAAACAGGGGAGAAAAACAGTTCTGACCAACGGCACACGGCATATACCGATTGTATACGGTTTACTCGGTCATTCGGTCATGATAAGCCGGTCAGCATAAAGCTCACGCCCAAATTTCTCCATAATCTCTACTTTTTTGATTGGGCGCCGCATTTTTTTTACCAATTTTTTTTTAAGTTTCCATCTACAAAAAAGGACTGCATTGGCCATTTTTTAGTTCAAACTATAAAAAATTTAAATACTTTTTGGTACTGTTCTAGGTTTAATACTTTTTATTGGTTTTAGTTGATAAATATCAAATACTGTTTATTTAAAAAAAAATTAAAATTTAAAATATTTACTAAAAAATTTATATTTATTAAAATTTATTTAATATAATTTTTTAAATTAAAATTTAAAAATATTATGTATATCTCAAAAAATCTTTAAAAATAAATTTAAATTAGTTTGAGCTCCTATTAATCATCCACCATGTAGATTATTATATTAAAAAAAATATTGTGTTTTAAAACATAAAAGAGGATATCAATATATTCAAAATAATGAACTTTACACAATATGTTATAAAAGTTATGTTGCGTAGATTATGACGAGATGAGTTTTTAAATATCTTTGTATCAGCCGACAATACCATCATCCGTAAGGTTGGATCGCCAAAATGAATAGTTCAAATATGAACGTTACTAAATCTTTCATTATTCCATTGAAACATTAGTATTTTCTCCAACCCCTAATTCTCGTTCCCTAAAAAAAAAAATTTCCATTTTGATTTTTTTCATTAACATATTTAATATCATTTTTCCTACTATATTTGTTTCTATAAAATTAAAAAATTATAATTAATATATTATTTTAATTTTTTTTACCATAAACCCTAAATATAAAGCCAAATAAGGTCATTATTATCGATCGTTATATAAAGCGACCGAATTGGTCTTTATCGAGTGTAACATCTCACATCGATAAGAATAAGAATGATTAGTCGTTTTATAACATCCAGCCTTGCATGTTATAAATGGTATCAGAGCTCTGTCCGGATGGAAGTGCAGAAGACGTTGACCCAATAAGAAGGGGTGTTTGTAACATCCCACATGGATAAGAATTAAAGTGTTCGGGGCCTTTATGGATACAAGTCAACATTAATGTGTACCAAATCGTTAGCTTTTTCGGACTAACCTGTGCTGGGTTGTTAGGTCCGGTATGCACTCGGTTGTGGGCTTAGATTTTATATCGACTAAGGAGATTTTTTTTGTTAAGCTTAATAACGACCGTCCTGTAAGGAGACGGTCATTTTTGGTATGAATCCGGTCATTATTTTATGAATGTGGTTGGTATTAGACGCCCAAAAATGGTTAATTTTGGTCGTTATTAATGCATTTCGGTCGGTATTGTTTGTAAATGTTTTTATGAAATGCCTGCAATTAGCACTTCCCGTACACCAAAGTAAACCATACCAATTGCAAAACACATCAAATACACATTGTAAACAATCCACAAATACAATAATTATGATAAACCCGTCAAAAAACTATATAAATACTAAATAATTTCATTTACAAACTCAATAGCAATAAAATGCAAACCAAATTATAATATAGTCATTAAAACCAGTAAATCTGTATATCATGTCTATCACTGTTATATAATCAAAGGTGTCTGTACAACCACTGTAACGCCCCCAAATCCGGGGTCAAAGGATTTGGTCATCACGCTAAAACCAATTTAATCCAACCTGTTTAACAGTAATTAGTCACCAACAATTATTCACAAATGAAATATAACATCTGCGACCCCAACTACTGTAATATCCCGTATTTTTCAGGAATTATTATTATTATTATTATTATTATTATTATTATTATTATTATTATTATTATTATTATTATTATTATTATTATTATTATTTGAGCATTTTATGTAATTGTTTTCCTAGAGCAGGAATAAAATTGTGGATATTTTATTCCTGCGTGGGGTACTCTTGAATTTTAATGGGTCAATATGTTAATTGTTAATTCTGTATCGATCCATATCGTTGTTGTGAAAGTATTTATTTACTTTTACTATTTTCAGAATTTTATTAAATGTCGATTGTTTTATCGATAATGGCAAATTGAGTTTGTTCTAAAATTTTAGGGATCGAGAAAATATTTTATTTCTGTCAAAATTATAACCGGTATTTTATCCGGGTTCAAAGGTTTATTTATTGAAGGTATAAAAATATTATAGAATGATGAATGTGCATAATTGCGATTGATTTAATATTTTAGAAATTTTGGAAATATTTAATTATGTCTTTTAAAAATTAAAATTTATATCGAGTGAGTTGTGAAAATATTCAAATCGAATATTTTGTGACTGTTTAGTTACCTGTTAACTATAATATTATGTATTTATTTAAATTAAAATGTTTCAGGCTATAAATATTACATGGTAATTATTGTCTGTGGTCCCGTAAGGACCAGATTATTTTTAGGATAATTGTTACGTGTCTAAATTGCATTTATGTAAAAGTATATGCTCGTTAGACTCGTTTTAAATAGCGTATGTTGCATATACGTGTTTTGTATCGTTTTGCATGAGGTGGTATATTTTAATAATTATTTTCGAGGTTTAATTCTAATTTAGAAAATATTTGATTTATGAAAAATTATCGGACCGGGCCCTTACCGGGACGTCAAACCCTGAAAAATATGTACTTTCAATTTTATAAAAATTAGAAATGATTTACCGGCTTGTTATTATTGCATTTTTGGATCATACGTGAAAAATGGGGAATTTTGGTATAATTTTCATAATTAAAAAAAATATTATAAAAATAAATTTTCCCCGTAAAAAAAATATTTCTTGCCAGTTATTTTAATTAAACGATCCAAGTATCATTAAATTAAATTACGGGGATTTATTTTCCCGTAAATATAAATAGGCCACAAATTATTTTTTAAAAATCATAAAAATCCCAAATTCAGCTGATAATATGAAAATAATTAGATAAGTGTTGATTTGCTCTTGAATTTCAATCTGCGATTACAATCGATCTAACCATCCGTTTGATGTGTTCTTATAATCGAATCAAAGCTTGTTTCAAGCTCTTTCTAACCGTACCAACCTCATCAACAAAGATTGATTCTTGCAATTTTGCAATTTTTAGTTTTAAACTCGAATTTGGGTTTGTGAATTCTGTTAGTTTTCCATTGCTTTTGATGATTTGATAAGCTTTAACTTGTTTAGGAGAGTCGATTTATGTTTAATTTGAAGTTGTTTGATATCGGGAAGTATTGGTTTGAGTTTTGAGTTATTACGAATTTTGTTTTTGAATTTTCCGGTTCGATTACTATTCGTTCTTGATGTTTGATGTTATAGAATTGTTGTATGTACTCCCAGATTCATTTTGTCATATTGTTTGTTGATTTTGGTTCATGAATTGTGTTTGGCCTGATTTTGGCCGCTGTTCTTCGAATTGGCCGGAAAACGGACTGAAGAATCGATGTTTGTAATTGTTTATGTTGTTATTGCTATGTAGTCAGTTGCTGGGAGGTGTGTGTGTTGGTTTTGTAGAGAAAAAGCAAGAAATTGAGTGTGGTTGGATGAGTTTTTGTGGTCAAACGAGCTTGGCCGGAAGTTTCCGCGGTCGCCGGAAACTGGAGAAGCTCGCCGGACTCCGAGGAGTTCTTTGTGTTCTTGGCGACCCGTTAACCCGTCCATGACCCAGTCACATAACCCAATTTTGATCCACTTTTGCTCCAACCTGAATTCTAAGAACTGTTTGTGAAATTTGGATTAAAAATAATTCGAAAATCATAATAATTTACTAATTCTGATTAATTAAGTTAATTAATTATTTAATGATTAATTAATTTAGTTAATTAAGTTATTAAAAGCCTAATTAAATTATTTCAGAAATTTTAATTTATTTAATTTAGTTAATGTTAATTTATTTTAGTCAATTGATTAATTAATTTAATTGATTGATTAAATTTGTTTAATTGATTAATTTTATTAGTTAATTATTATTTAAAATGAAATTAATTATTTTAAATTTTAAGGAAATAATTTAATTAATTTCTAAAAATAAGGAAAAATATTTTTTGTTAATTGTTTATTGATTATTATTTCGATAACTCAATTAATTTAATTATTAATTGAATTATCCCTAATAAATCATTAACAATTTAACCGTTAGTCCGATTTGGACGAAACGAACATCTGCGAACTCAGAAAAATATTTTTCTTTTATTAAAAATACTTTTGAGACCCAATTCCTTTTCTATCAAAAGGTCAATTGTTTTACAAACATTTCTAAGTCAATTGTGGACTGTGAAATCGTATTTTGACTCGACTTTAGTTTTAAAAGCACCGGGCCAAATCTTTTGACAAACTGAGTTACGTGTTAAATGACTTATGTGTTTACGTGCTACGTGAATTATATGGTTATGTGCTCAGCTATGAAAGTTGTCTGATGATTTAGTGCCTGTTATTGCTCCTTATTGGAAGTTATCGCATGAGTAGGCAATAGAGCTGTAAGCGAGCAGTTCATCATGTAATTGTTGTTTAGACGATTAAAGTATATCTTTTGGTTATAGATGCGGGTCATTCGAGATGATCAGAACCAGACAGACTAGATAAAGAGAAATTGTTTGAGATTGCATATCAGGCTGTTAGCGCCTGCAGGAACGGCAAATTAAAGAGTTATTGAAATAAAGTTGGTGATATCACGAGACGTCAGAATGAGATGATTGTGTTACTTGCGAGTGTGCGTAATTGCTAAGAACAAAAAGGCAAGTATTTTCCCCACTATTCTACTTTCAGAATAGTTAAATATTTTAAATATCAAAATGTGTTTATTCTGATTATGCAAGTACTGCTTTGCTAGTATAAATTCGAAAGTAGATGGATTTATATCCTCGAACACTGTACTATTTTATAAAATATTCTTGTGGGATATTGTGTCCATAAAATCAATGGATTATTGACATCATGTTATTCTGGTAATTGTTCTAACAGAAGGTAATTTCCTTTCCGATAGATAGTGAATAACTATCCTATCCAGATATACTCTATATAAATAGTATTTTGTTGTATGATTTAGCGAATAACTGATTATTCAAGTTATATCGCCATCAGTTGTTGTGATTACTCCGGACCATTTGAAATGGGGAGTTATTAAATAAGGATTTTGATTGATTCGATTCTTTGCTGAAAAATTATTTTGATTGGATGAAAGCGTAAGAGGGCGAGACGGCGGTCCAACATGTGGACTAGGTATTAAATGAAATGGTTATAATACCATTTTATGCCGAGGCCAATGTGTTGCCTTATATTTTGGTACCTGTTTTTTTTTTTTGGATCATGCTTCCACGAAGTATGGTCTGGTGCTATCACAGTGCATTCTGATCAGCTGTGATAGTGCATCCTTTTATTAAGGATTCCAATCTAAAACTTATGGTTTATTGTTAAGCTTATGATAGCTTTTATGAATTCTCAGATATTGTTGTTTATCTATATTTCAGATAGTACTGTGGATACTGTTTTATGAACTTCAGTTCTCATTGAGATTAAATTATTGTTAAATCCTCAGTTGCTTAACTATCAAAAGATTTATGTGGAAAAAGTGATGAAAATTATTAAGATGGTTATGAGACTATTAAGGAATTAAATATTACATTCATTTACTATTGTTTTGCTTCAAAGAAATTTATGGTTATAAAAGTTCTGCTTGATAGCAGATATCAGTTTTATTCGAAAAAAATTTGAACTGTCATATTATGCTCCTGTTATACTTACTGAGCATTTCTTTCGATCATACTTGCCTGTTTTAAATTAACCTTCCAATGAGAGTTAGACTGGCGGAGTTTAGCTGCATAGTCCAGAAGAAGAGTAAGAAGAAAAGCGTATCTGTAAAGATGGTGGGGCCAGGGTACTCGAAATAGAGTAAGTTTTATTGTATAAAGTTGTATGTAATTATATTATTTATATTATCGTTTAGTTTGGCCTAGTATGCTTCATTTCGAAGTTATACTAGCGGGTTAAGTTTTGAGTTTGCTAGTTGTTGAAAAGTGTAATGAAAGATAAGGGAAATTTTTATTTATGGAATTTTGGTTTTCTTGTTTCTAGAACTGTAACCTAAAAGATCTTGGTTTAGTTGGGGTCTGATATTATATTTCAACTGTTGGACAGTTATTGCTGATTATTTTGATTAAGCAGGTTTATTATTTTGAGATTTTAGTGTGACGACTAAATCCTCTGACTCCGGATTTGGGAGCGTTACAACTACGCCATGATCTTTTAGGTTACGGTGCTAGAAACAAGAGTCCAAATTCCATAAATATGTTTTTATTCTCTCTTATTACTCTTTTTGAACGATTATTAGCTCAAAACCCTAATCACTGATATAACCTCGACAAGAAGTATACCAGAAAGACTATTCCTTAACATAATTAATATAAATAAATAACTTTGTACCAAAAAGACTTACTCTTTTTCTGCATCAAACCATCTTCACAATAGCTTCTTACCTTTGTTTTTCGAACTACACCCTTAAACCTTGTCAACCTACCTTTCACTAGAAGGTTAAATTTAAAACAGACAAGAATGAGCAAAAGAAATGCTCGGCAAGATTATTAAAATAATAACAAGAAAGTTGTAAAACAATTGCAGATTTTTCAAATGAAATTGATATTTGATGTTACGAGAAACATTTATAACAATAAACTTCTGTACCGAAGAAAAAGTTAATAAAATCAATATTGTTCCACCTCAACAATAACAAAACAATTTTTGGTATTTTGTAAAACTTTTTCATTTAAAACTTTTGGTAGTTAACCAATTGACGCTTCAACAACAATTTAAATCTCAACAAGAGTCTTATCAACAATATCTTTGAAACCGTGCCCAAAACAACAACAACGATATGAAAGTATATTATCTCAAAATTAATAATCTGTTTAACAAGGACAGAACAAAACAAAACAAGGCTACTATTGGCTTAACAACAAACAACATTTTAAGATTGGAATCTACAATGGTGTGTTGCCGCTGGTGATCAGCCGTGGAGCAACACCGGTATGCCGAAGCATATCCAAGTACAAAAGCAGAATCTCAAAATTCTTACCCCAAAATAAATTCCGGTCACCCCAAGAGGTTTTCGGTTGTCCGAAAAATATTCCCAGAAAAGTCCAAAGTTAATATCTGTAGATTTAATTAGTTGCGAAGTACAGGCCAGCAGTTTAATCCTATCCGTTGTTGTCCCAGAGTTAACAACAGAGTTCAAATGTATTTTGGCTTTTATAAACAAAACAAAGCAGGTATTGTAAAATTTTGTAAGGGAAACCGAGTACTAGAAATTTAATATACTTACAATTGTAAACAAGATATGTAATATCAATTTTTTTAATTTTTTTAATCAAATTTATTTTGGTGGTTTGGTTTGTTGTTTGATGTATATACATAGGTGGAGCAGGTAGGATATAAATAGAATAAAAAAAATTAATTTTTTTCAGACTTTAGGCGTCGGTTCTCAGGTCTCCGACGCTAAAAAACAAAGACTTTATGTGACGACATTTTCAAATAACCGACACTAAATAAAAAAGATTTTATGCAACGGCATTTTCTAATAACTGACGCTAAATAACAAGCACTTTACGCGACAGCATTTTAAACAGTCGACGCTATAAACAAATTTTATGCGTCAGTTTTAAGACTTTTAGCGTCGGTTGTTCAGTCGACACAAATTTAGTATCAGCGTCGCCTACTTGACCGACGCTACAGGACTATACCTATAGCGTCCCCTTCATATACTACGCCCATTAACCGACGCCTTAGACCTATTTTAACCGACGCAAAAAGTCCAATTTGTACTAGTAGTACCCCGAAAATAAATTAAAAAGGAAAACCTACACATAAATTTTTCTGCTCAAAAGCTTGCAATATATATGTCTCTGCATAGATATCGAAGAGCTAATCATTTACATATATAAATGGTAAAATTTGGATGAACGGTTTGTGAGATATGAATTTTTGAAGTTTAGAAGTATATATATATATATATGTGTGTGTGTGTGTATGTATGCATGTATATGTACAGATAGGGCGACAGGAGAGAGATAAAGGGGTGAATTGCGGCTCAACCAAATGAATTTTAGGAGGGAGGGTGACGCATGTTATCCTGATCTTTTATATATTTTTTAACTAAACTAATAATCTTATAAAATAGTATACAATTTTATATAAACAATTTTTTTAAAAAATAATTTTAAATAGAAATACTCCTAAATTAAAATTAGGCCTAATTTTCTCATTAATAATTTTTGATTAGCCCATAGTAATAATTTATGGGGAATAATTTTTAAAATAATATTCTTAAGTAAATAAAAGAATTACTAAAATTCCCAAAAATTATGAATCTTTCAAAAATGGGAAAATATAAAATATTTGAAAGGCCCTTTATTTTCTAAAAATAAAAATACAATTTTTGCAGGGTATAATCCTTGTAGAGGTCCTGTCTGAAAATTATTTAGAAAATGAAATATTTCCTAAATTTATAATAAACACCGAAAATAATTATAAAATATATCAACTCAGGAAAACGAGATAAAACACGTAATACATAGCACATGTTATTATAAACGAGTATAACTATCGTATACTTTCATATAAATGCATTTTAACACATAAAAATTATCAGAAAAATATTCTGGTCCTTACGAGATTACAAATAATATCTACCACGTAATATTTATGGAGAGTAATATTATGAACTGTGTTAGTTGCTGATTGTCAATGATCAGGAGATGCTCGGGATTTGGCTGTGGGATGGTGTCGTCAGGATTTGGTAGGTCATCAGTTTTTGGCTTATCATCAGTATCTGAAGATCATCAGTATTTGGAGACAATCAGTATTTGTAGATTAGTTATGTTCCTTGATTTGAAGAATAGATATCTATCAGTTGCTGAGTTATAGGACTTTGTTTATTCAGTTCAACATATGTATTATTTTCAGTTAGAAATTGATAGGACATATCTTAGATTGATATTGTAGTTGTGTGTTATATAAACATAGTTAGGTCATCACATTCAGTGATTAACTTGAGTATTGTAAGACCTAGCAGCTCTCAAGAACATCAGTATTTCTTGAGAGAGTTTGTAACAGTTTTTATCAGAAATACAAGAACTATTATATTTTCATACTTGTTCGAAACATTTGTACAATTGTATCCAACCTCCCTTAAACAATAGTATCTTACTGGGCAACAAGTGGTATGAGAGCAAACTGATAAAGTAATATCAGAAACGATCGAAGATGTCTCTGAATAATTATGAAAGCATTAAAACTCCTATTCTAAAGAAAGCTGAATATCCAACATGGAAAGTAAAGATGTTGATGCACTTAGAAGCTACAGATCCTGATTACCTAGATGTAATCAATGATGGACCTCATACACCGACAAAACTAGTGGTTGAAACTCCTACTGTTCCTGAACATTATCAGTTGAAGGAAAAGAGGGAATGTAGTGCTGAGGAGAAAGCTACTATGCTTAAGGATGCAAAGGTAAGAAATATTTTGCATAACAGTCTTGACTCTGTGATGTCAAACAGGGTTATATCTTACAAGACAGCAAAGGAAATCTGGGATGCATTGGAGACTCAATGTCAAGGAACAATGGCCATCAAGAAGAACAAAAGAGTTGTTCTTATTCAGGAGTATGAACAATTTGAGGCCAAAGCTGATGAGAGTCTCACTGATATATATGGTAGATTTCTTACCTTGCTGAACAATCTATCACTGGTGGGAAAGGTGTATGATCTTGAAGATTCAAACACAAAATTTCTAAGGGCTTTGAATGAGGAATAGGAAACTCAAACCTCAATCATAAAGCATCAATATGATGTGGAGATGGTCCCATTGGATGAAATCTATGGAATGCTTAGAACTCATGAATTGGAGGTTCAACAAAGAAAGGAAAGGAAAAGTAACAAAGGAAAGTCAGTTGCTTTGAATGTAAATGTTAAAGCTGCGAAGGTTAGAACAGTTGAGAGCTCAAGAAAGAAGAACTATCAACCAGAATCAGATACTGATGACTCATCATCAAATTCTGATGATGATACTGATTCTGATACTGATGTGGATATGACAGATCCTGATGTCATGCAAATGGCTGCTATGATAGTTAAGGGCTTCAATAGAAAAGGTTCAGGAAATCTCAGAAAAACAGATGTTTCAGGAAGAAGTTCTCTGGAGGAGACAAGAAGTTCTCTGGGAAAAGAGAAGGCAAGGACTTCAAATCTGGAAAAGTAGACAGATCCAAGATAAAGTGCTACAACTGTGATGAAGTTGGTCACTTTGCTACTGAGTGCAAGAAGGCAAGGAATGATAAAGGAAAAAGCAAAGCCTTGATCACATCTAACAAAGACTGGACGGACTCTACTGATTCAGAAGATGAAGAAACAAGCTATGCACTGATGGCTAGCTTTGAGAACATTGATGCTCCTTATGCTAAGGGTAACAGGAGCAATGTACTTGTTTTGGACAGTGGATGTTCAGGACACATGATTGGAAATAAATCCCTGCTATTAGGATTTGAGAGGAAGGCTGGCCCAAATGTATCTTATGGTGATGGAAACATAGGACATACACTGGGATATGGCAACTTGGTGATTTCAAATGTTGTTATTGAGAATGTAGCTCTTGTTGAAGGACTGAAGCACAATCCACTGAGCATCAGTCAAATAACTGACAAAGGTTATCATGTGGTATTCTATGAATCTCATTGTGATGTGATTCATAAAAAATCAAAGAAGATTGTCTTAAAAGGATACAGACATGGAAACTTCTATGAAGCAAGGTTTCATGCTAATAGTGACAAAGAAGCTACTTATCTTATTTTTAAGGCATCAGTTAATGAGAGTTGGAATTGGCACAAAAAGCTCTCACATGTGAACTTCAACACAATCAATGAACTTGCAAAGAAGGAGCTAGCAAGAGGTCTATCTAATATGCACTACTCATCTGATGGACTATGTGATGCTTGTCAGAAATCCAAATAAAGGAGAGTTTCTTTCAAAAGCAAGACAGAATTCTCAGTCACTGAGCCATATCACATGCTGCACCTGGATCTCTTTGGACCAGTGAATATAATGTCTATCGACAAAAAAAGATATACACTTGTAATTGTTGATAATTTTACCATATATACTTGGTTTTATTTCTTGCACAGGAAGGATAAAACTCCAGAAATTCTTCTGGATCATGTAAAGCTAATTGAGAATGGATCCAAGTTTAAAGTGTAAATTCTGAGAAGTGATAATGGTACTGAGTTTAAAAATTCAAAGATGGAAGAATTCTGCAAGTACAAAGGTATCCATCAGCGAATCTCAGCTCCTGGTACACCTCAGCAAAATGGTGTTGTTGAGAGGAAGAATAGAACATTGATTGAAGCTGGCAGAACTCTTCTAAAAGAAGCTAAACTTCCTACATACTTCTGGGCTGAAGCAGTTAACACAGCCTGTTTAGTCAGAATATCACCCTGATAAACAGGCATGGTGTTACTCCTTATCAAATGTTAAAAGAAAAGAAGCCAAGTCTCAAACATCTTCAT
The DNA here is from genome assembly GCA_003724115.2 of Anethum foeniculum. Classification (NCBI taxonomy): domain Eukaryota; kingdom Viridiplantae; phylum Streptophyta; class Magnoliopsida; order Apiales; family Apiaceae; genus Anethum; species Anethum foeniculum. The sequence goes on from PHNY01000893.1 coordinate 31,803, forward strand.
ATTTTTGGATGTAAATGTTTTGTTCTAAAAACTCACACTAAGCAACTAGGAAAGTTTGAATCAAAAGGTGATGAAGGAATTTTTGTTGGCTACTCACCATCAAGAGCATACAAGGTTTTCAATCTGAGAACTAATACTGTTGTTAACTCCATAAATGTATCTTTTGATGATAAGAAGATTCCTGGTTTTGAGGAAGATTCTCATGAAAGCTTGGTCTTTGCAAATGAAAATGCAAAGTCAGAATCTGCATCAAACTCTAATGGATTATCTTTTTCTGATGATCCAAATCCTGATACTCCATCAGATCCTGATGATGATCATAGTTCCGATGAACCTGCATATGTTGAGGGGGAGAAACAGCAAGGTTCCACTAACAATACCAACAATGAAGAATCATCTCAAGATTTCTCAAACTGATCAGACAGGAACTAATACTGATTGAATCATAGAGATTCGAGCCTATCAAACTTTTTACGAGCCGAGCTTGGAGCTTGAAATTAAAGGCTCGGTCGAACTCGAGCCCGAGCTCGAGCCCGAACATTTTTAGTCGAGCTCGAGCCGAGCCTGGCAGTGTTCGACTTGGCTCGGCTCGATTACACCCCTAACTGATTCTACATCAGGAGAACATGAGTCAAATCCTAAAACCTCATCGAAAGTTGACAGCACTAATTCAGGGGGAGCCTCTAATGCATTTGAAGAGGCACATAATTTAGGGGTAGCATCAAGCTCAAAAAGAACTCTTCCACATATCAGGAAACGGACTAAAGATCATACTCCTGACTTGATCATTGGTAATCCTGATGAAGGAGTAAACACAAGGAGAGCAACTCAAAATGAATGTTTGTTTCACAACTTACTTTCAAATGAGAAATCAAAGAAAGTTGAAGATGCTCTTAAGGATGCAGATTGGGTTCTAGCTATGCAGGAGGAACTAAATGAGTTTGAAAGAAATGAAGTCTGGAAACTAGTACCTGGACCAAAGAACAGGTCAATTGTAGGTACAAAAATGGGTTTTCAGAAACAAGACTGACTCAGATGGAACTATTGTCAGAAAAAAGGCAAGGCTGGTGGCAAAAGGCTATTCTCAGCAGGAGGGCATTGATTATGATGAAACATTTACTCGTGTTGCAAGACTTGAAGCAATCAGGAATTTCGTAGCTTATGCAGCACATACGAAATTCAAGGTCTTCTAGATGTATGTCAAAAGTGCATTTTAAATGGAGAACTGGAAGAAGAAGTCTATGTTGAACAAGCACTAGGATTTGTTGATCCTAAACATCCTGATCATGTCTACAGGCTAGACAAGCCTCTCTATGGACTAAAGTAAGCACCAAGAGCATGGTATGAGACACTTGCTCAGGTTTTACTTGAAAGTGGATTTAAAAGAGGTACAATTGATAAAACCTTATTTTACTTGAATCAAGGTAAAGATGTAATAACCCTAATTTTTGTAACTATTCAAAATCCTGATGAATAGTAATTTTGCTGATTAAGAAATGTAATCAGGTCACACTATATAGGACGCCTTGAATGGAAATTCTGAGTCCGTATTAGTGTTTGGTATTGAATAAAAGTGTATGTAAAGGTCGTCGGAATTCGAAAGCGAGCACTTTCATTTTTCCCGAGAATCCACAAGATACTGAAAGGATTGAGTATAAGGTACTAAGGGAATAAAGAATGAAAGACCCATGA
>PHNY01000903.1:1211-14157 GCA_003724115.2 Anethum foeniculum
CCCTGACAGGGATGAACAGTTGACCGCTAGAAGATAACGACCACTAGATGCAAGGGCAGCTCTAGAGGATGGAGTAGTACCTTCTAGGGCACCAGTGATACCAGAACCAGGTCCTCCCCAGGAGATTCCTGTAGACACCCTGAGGTTCCACCAGTTCTTGCCCCTCTCTACTCTAGATCCCAGCACCTATAGAGGAGATGCCACCCTTACCTCCTACACCGTTGACGTCAGATACCGATCTTGACTATCGAATTGGATCTTCCGAACCAACATTGCCTGCACCGCATGAATTCTAAGAGCAGCCGGATCTGGGGTTCAATCCTCCTCCATGATTTCAGTAATAATATCATCTGCAAGGCACAACAGAATTGTAGAGTGTTCATTTTCTTTGAGACTGGTCATCTCAGCGCTTCTAGAAGCAGCCGATTTCTTGTTCAACGGCGCCCAGAGCCCCTGTTGCTTTAACAAGGCACGCATCTTGATTTGCCATAGACTGAAACTATTTCTCCCAATAAATTTGTCGACCTTCAGGTTAATACCACCAGACATCTTTCTCCCCGAACCGAAAATTCAAAACCTAGATCTAGATCTTGATCTAGATCTTGATCTGCATCTGGCTCTAGATACCAGTTTGTTATAACGGAAGCAACAAAGATTATAATAATAGGCAGAAGAAAAAAGTTTTATTGATCTTGAGGATACAGATTACAGGATACCAGCATACTGATTATAGCATACGGATACAAATTGCATCATACGTTTTGGTTATGCCCCTAGAGAGTTTATATAATACTCTGTAGGCGGTTACAGAAAAGCCCAGAGAAATAGGCCCAAAACAGATAACCATAACGTAAAACAGAAAACAGAAAATACCATAAAGTCATATACTGATTTAAGGCATATTACCATAAAGGCATATACTGATTCAAGGCATATTCTAACATAGCTACTCACAAAATGGCTTCAACTGTTTCGTTACAGGCTAAAATCTATGTATTGTTCTTGGTTGTTATGGTTTCAGACTTTCTCCCTCAGGCCAATGCTTGTGCTAATTATACTTTAGATGCTACGTTTTCCCAGCTCCATGTACCAAAAGGATGTTACGGCCCAACGGTTGCCGCATTTGATTCCAAGGGCGAAGGACCTTACACTGGTTCCTCTTACGGACGAATTTTTAAATATGATGCAGAAACTACATCGTTTAAAGAGTTTTGTGTTGGTAATCCGCACAGGTACATTATATCCTTCCTGTGTTTCTATCTATATATCATGTTTCTTAGGTGTGAGAACTACTTTAGTTTTTGTTGAATTGTTGTGATGCAATACATCCATTAGCCATGTTCATCTTTGCTCAGTCCTAGCCCGTCTTTTAAAATAATTGTGTGAAAAGATAGCACAATCGATTAATCTATCATGTAGTTCTAAGTTTTTTTTACCTTCTACTTGTTCAGGTCAAGGAAGAGCTGTGATGCTGTAGACTTTCTTAAGGCGCCAACTGCATGTGGGAGGTCATTGGCCTTTTCATTTGACCATAAATCTGGAGACATGTACTACGTTGATGCTATATATGGACTCATGCGTGAAAAAAGTGGTGGAGGTGGAGTTGCTCAACCGGTGTGCTCCACCGTAGGTGGCTCTCCCCTTTCCTTGGCGAGTTCCATTGCTACAGGAGGCTCCAACGGGGACCTATACTTCACAGACTATAGTACAAAAAATTATTTTATTATAAGACATTGCTTGGAACTTGCGACGTTTTAAACATTCTGTCGTAAACAGCTTATTTTATTATATATTTTTACTTGAAATTTTATTACGAAATGTCAATTATTTTTACAACACAAAACGATGATAATTTACGATGAACAACTTATGATGGAAAATTTTATGCCACCAACTTAGGATGAAAATTAGAATCCGTCGTAAGTTATTGAAGCGGTAAATTCAACTTTTTCCCCAAAATTTTGGCAGTAAGTTCAATTTTTTACAAATTTTTTGTGGCAAATAACTTGTGACGAAATCCGTAGTAAGTTAGTAGATGATTTTTGGTATTTTTATGGTATTTTTATTTTTTAATATTTTTAGACGATCCAACCATATGGATGTCAAGATTTTGAGATTATAACATTCAATTAATGATTTGACTAGTACTTTTAACCAGTTTTTAGTCTCAAATTGTTGTTTTGGTTTTTTACAAAATATTTCTTCATGATCCAACCTTATGGATGTCAAGATTTATATATTTGAATGACATTTCAAAAAATTTAGAAAAAAATAAATTGATTTAGTCAGAGATTATAATAGTCCACTAATGATTTGACTGATACTCCTAAATGAGGCTTAGTCCAACATTGTATTTCAATTTATTTAAAAATATTTCACGACAATCCAACCGTGTGAATGTCAAGATTTATAAATTTGATTAATATTTTAAAATATTGCATATAAAATTTATTTGTTTTGAGATTATAGTAGTTAACTATATTTGACTAGTACTGTTAAAAAGTTTTTAGTCCCGAATTGGTGTTTCGATTCTTTAAAAAATATTTATCGACGATCCAACCATACCGATTTTAATATTTATATATTTGAGTGATATTCCAAAAAATTTATAAAAATTTAAATCTATATGGCTTGAGATTAAAGCAATCAAATAGTGGTTTGACTAGACTTTTAACTAGTTTTTAGTCCCGAATTAATCTTTCGATTTTTTTTAAAAAAATTCTCAACAATCCAACTGTATGGATGTCAAGATTCATATAATTGGGTTATATTCTAAATAATTTAGAAAAAAGTAAATTTATTTGGTTTGAAATTATAATTGTCAACTAGTGATTTGACCGGTACTCCCAAATAATGCACAGTTCCATATTGTTATTAAAAAATTTTAATAAATATATCTCGACGATCCAACCGTACAGATTTTAGTATTCATATATTTGAGTGATATTCCAAAATTTTTAGAAAAATATTAGTTTCTCTGGTTTAAGATTATAGCAATCAACTAGTGGTTTGACTAGTACTTTTAACTAGTTTTAGTCCTGAATTGTTATTTCGATTTTTTTAAAAATATTTCTCGATCCAACCGTATTGATGTCAAGATTTATATATTTGTGTGATATTCCAAAAAATATACAAAAAAATAAATTTATTTTGCTTGAGATTATAACAGTCAACAAGTGATTTGACTTGTACTCTTAAATAGGGGTTAGTCTTATATTGTTATTTCAATTTTTTAAAAATATTTATCAACGATTAAAATGTATGGATTTCAAGATTTATACATTTGAGTGATATTCCAAATAATTTATAAAAAAAGAAAATCATTTTAAAGATATCAAAACACCGGGACGAAACACTAGTTATAAGTACTAGTCAAATAACTGGTTGACTATTAAAATCTCAATTCAAATACAATTATTTTTTCTAAAAATTTTGAGATATCATTAAAATATTGAGATCTTTATATCTGTACGGTTGGATTGTTGAGAATTATTTTTAAAAAATCAAAACACCAACGAAACACTAATTAGAAATATTAGTCAAATAATTAGATGACTGTTAAAATCTCAAACCAAATACAATTATCATGTTTTAAATATTTTAAAATATCATTAAAATACATAGATCATGACATCCATATGGTTCGATCATCGATAAGTATATTTAGAAAAATTGAAACACCAATCCGGGGCTAAACACTTGTTACAAGTACTGGTCAAATAACTACTTGACTATTAAAATCTAAAACCAAATAAATTTATTTTTTAATAGAACTTTTGGAATATCAATAAAATATATAGATCTTGACATCCACACCGTTGGATTATCGAGAAGTAGTTTTTAAAAAATCAAAACACCAATCTTGGACGAAAAACTGGTTAAAAATATTGGTCAAATAACTATTAAAATCTAAAACTAAATAATTTAATTATTTTGAAACTTTTAAATTATTACTAAAATATATAGGTCACGACATCCATGTGGTTGAATCATCGACAAGTATTTTTTTTGAAAGTCATGTACGAAACACTAGTTCGAATTATTGGTCAAATCACTATTTAACTGTTAAAATTTCAAACCAAATACAATTATTTTTTTAATTTTTTTTGAATATCATTAAAATACTTATATGTTGACATCGATAAGGCTAGATCATCGAGAACTATTTTGAAGAAAATTGAAACAATCCAGGACGAAATACTAATTAGAAATATTAATTAAATAACTAGCTGACTGTTAAAATCTCGAACCAAATACAATCATTTTTTTTTTGAAAATTTTGAAATATCATTAAAATATATAGATCATGACATTTATACAGCTGGATTGTCAAAAAGTATTTTAAAAAAATTGAAACATTAATTCTCGATGAAAAACTAGTAAGAAGTATTGATTATTTGGTGGACTGTTAAAATCTCAAACCAAATAAATTTAATTTTTTGTTAAACTCTTGGAATATCATTAAAATATAACAAATCTTGACATCAATATGATTGTATTGTCGGGAAGTATTTTTTAAAAAAAAATTGAAACCTCAAAACACTAAAACAATAATTGTTTTTAAACAAATTATGACGCATAATAATTTTGGAATATCTAAATTGTAACCACAACTATTATTAATCCCCGCCTTTGAGTTTATTAATCCCGCATATATTTTTTCACTAAAAATTGAAACCCCCGCCTTTGAGTTTTGCTTTTCCGCTTCATTTCACACCTAAGTCCCACATCAATTATTTGCTCATGCGGCTCTGCAATTGACATCAATTGCTTAGTATCTTCATTCTTCATAATCGAATCCTTTCTCCTGTAAGTATATCAACATTGCTTTGTCCCTAATCGATTGCTTTGTTTTGTTTCGCTTGATATTGCTTCTACTAATTGATTCTACATTATTTTTCCCACTTTAGAGTGCTAATAAATACATATCTGCTTTGCTAAATTACATAGTTATCTATATCTCTATGTCGAGTTGTTCTGTAGCTTCTTGATATTTTATTCGTTTAATTTTATTATCTCTTGATTTTTGATTTATTTTTGTCAATTTTTGATTAGATCTATAAACACTTGTATATACAGTTTATAGTTTGATTTATGTTAAGTGCTGGGTTTTAATTGATGTATTTGATTTTGTGAAATCAAGTACTGGGTTTTAGCTGATTTGAGTCTCTGCTTGCATAAATGATAGTTCGTGTAACTCTAGCTATATCCTATTTGGTTTGTCTTTAGCTATATTATTGATACATATGCTTTACACATATGTTTGTTTTTAGAAAGAGTCTTGCTCAAACTTCTTATTATTAGTAGATTCTAATTATTGATTCATACATGCTAAAATTGGGGAAAATGGGAAAAACAATTGAAATGGATACTCTGCAATGGCAGAGTTTGCACTTTATCTTGCATATTGGCTGATTAGTGAATTAAAATCTTTTTTAGAATGGAGCATTGCAAGTAGAAGAGGAATGAAACGAGGATGGAGAAAACTTAGCTTTTTTCCTTAATTTAAATTTTGGCCATTGAATATCTCATTTCTCATTACCTGAAGTTTTATATTTCTCAGACAAGCTGGAGATCAGATCCACGGTGTCACTTGCACTGCTGACATGATTGAGAGAAAAGCTGCAGGTTCGAGTTTAGTAGATCGTGTCACAAAGTTGTTCATTTATATATTTTTTAAGACTTTTGTGGTTTCTGATTAGGAGTGGTAATATGGTATGCATTTTTATTCTCTCACTGCAGGCTTAAAAGATATCCTCAAACAGCTACCTAGAAGAGAACCATTATCGATTTAGATCAGAATTAAGTTTTTAAGGTTGTTGTGCTTGATATTTTTTTAAGATTTTCTTCACATGCTACTTTCTTGATTTCTTTGCATAATAAGTTCATTTTCATACAACATATTTTTGCTATAGATGTGAAATGGTGCTAAAGTGTTAGTCCTATAGATTCTGTTAAAGTGTTCGTGCTACAAACTGTGTGGAGGCAAGTTCTTTTAGTTTCCGCAAAATACTCTTTATTTTTTATCCATATACGGTCGAATGTCCAGCCACTTGAGGTTAGTTTTAGACCTTATATTTAGGTTAGAAAGCAAGTAATCATATTAATTAGTACATGTTTATCGAAGGGCATATCCCTGGTGAAAATTGTGTTGCACGGTAAACGTGACATAGCTGGGAACACGTAGCTGCCACGTTGTATATGGGGCCAGCAAAAGACAAGTGGAATGCAATAACCGACCGTTGTCGTTGGTCGGACGGCGGTCGGTAAGAAGTGCAGCAGTAGGTTATATTAGTGGGACTACGATGATCTACAAGGATTTTAGCCAACCAAGTAAGCATTTTCATTTTTACAGCATTACATATTACTGTGGTTTTAGGTAGTATATAGTAGAAATTTATTATCTCCTTGTTATTTTGTAAGACATTTTTCTCATTTAAATTAGAAGAGTCATTATATATATGTTTTCCACTTTTGACTTGATGTCAAAAATAACCAAGATAGATTAAAATGTTTCAAGGTTTTATGTTCTGTTTCATTGAACTTGGGAACTTGAGTAACAATAAAGGTACACTTCTTAATGATAAATCTCCCAAGTTGCATTATAACCGCACCATATGTCTTTGGTAATCATATAAATTAGTTCAATATAGGGAAATAACTAAGCTTTTCATGAAAGAAATTGTTATTTTCAACTTTTTGAGTAAATTGCTTTATGAGAATCCTAATATTTACTTTTCATAGAATGAACCAAACATTTCTCGTTGCTCTGAATTGCTTACTGTAGTAGTATTCATTTTCTAGTATTTTTTGTTTAATAGGTCTGAGGACATGAAACGAAAAGCTGTAGGACAAGAGCCATTACCTGAGGAAGATCCTTCAGACCATCATATTGCCAGAGAGACACTGCATATTATTTCAATGTAGGGTGGTTTAAACTTTTGTATGGTCAAATATGGTTTTACAAGAATATTTATGTAAACTATGATTTTTAATTTAGATTCATTTAAATGCATCGCTGATTTCTTGTTATAGAATTTCATATTTGATTTGTTATAGAAGCCAAAAATGGCTGGAATCAGAAAAATGAGCAGGATGTTGCCTCTGCAAAAACGAATTTAAGACGGAATTCTGGGTTACTTATGACGGAATTTTGGGTAACTTATGACGATTGTTCATAATTTTTATAAATAATTAATTTTTAAAAAATTAGTTTTGGATAGTTTGTTGGCCCAAGAAAATAACTTACGACAGAAAATTCGTCTTAATATAAGAAAAAATGACAGAAAATACCGTCACAAGTATAGTTATTATTACACTACAGGTGGGTCCATTTCTTAACTTACGACAGTTATTCTGTCATAAATGACTTACTTGTGACAATTTTGAACTTGTGATGAAATCCTTACTTGTGACGAAAAGGAGACTTATGACGAAATGGTCATTTATGACGAAATTGTCACTTATGAAGAAACTGGAATTTGTGACAAAAAAACAGAACTTAAGACTTGAGCAAAAACGACGAAATGTTTCCGTCATAATCCAATTGCAACGATTTCAATGTAAAAATTTCGTCACAATTGCCCAAATTTGTTATAGTGTTAGGACATTGGACGGATTCCCAACAGGAATAAAGATCACTCCAGAAGGACAATTTTGGATAACAATAAACCAGATGAACGGAGATGAAAGAACCACTTCACCTATATGTATTAAAATGGATGAGAGTGGAAAAGATCTGCATGTTGTAGATTTGAGTAGTAAATACGCAGACCAGTTTGTAACTACTGTCGAGGAGATAGCTGGGAAACTGTATGTGGGATCATTCACAACACCCTTTATAGGTGTGTACTAGCTATAGGAAAGCAACCAAGCTTAATACTGAGTGTTGATATACGAATAACTAATGGCTACTACATCATAACCAGTTCTCTTAAATAATTATGTACAAGATGTTTCACAGCAAGATAATTAGAATTAGGGTTATTTATACATTAGCCATAAACATTTACTGGTTTGGACACATAAACCCTCAATGTATGAAAACGTACCTCCACGCCCTCAATGTATGGAAAACGTATAACTAGACCCTAATATCTACAAATGCTATCAGATTATCAGTATCGGTCGTATCGGCAAGGGCTAATATCTATAATGATGCTTATTTGTAATGGTATAACACACAAAAAGAGTATATAACACTTCACTTTAAGTTAGTATCAATCGTAGCCATCAAGTATATGTTAAAGGTTTCTAAAAACCTAAAAAAGTAGATCGGAAATCAATTGAATTAGCTTGAGATCAAGAGTCGCTCTTTCAATCTTGAAATGCCCAAGGTTCCATCATCTCGTGGTAATTGTTTTCTAACATCAACTATTATATTAACCTATTTGTTTGAGTTCCATGTGTTTTGCTATTGTATTGATCTTAATCAGGCAATATCACATGTTTACTTGTTTGTAAAGTGTATTATGTATATATAATATGCTTAATAGGTGTTGAACCATTGATTTTTAATATACAGGTTCTCTGCAGTTAAATGTTGAATTTCTAATTGTAACTATCTGTACGAATGAAGGTGATGAGATGATAAGTTTGAGACTATATCATGGTGGAAGTTTAATTTGGATCCCAGAAACTCAGTATTTACATGGACATCTTAGTATCTATAATTTCATGGATTCGGATGAAATTAATATGGAGAATTTGAGATTAAAAACTAGAGCTTTAGGCCACACTGGTTTGAAATGTTTCTACTATCGAATACCAGAAACACCTTTAGAAAGCATGGTATTACTTATAAACTATGAAAAAGTGAATATCATGAAAGCATATGCTAGGAAGAATGGAAATCAAATTGATGTTTATGTGAAACATGATTTTGAAATTGTTGATGTACATGTAGGGTAAAAGAATGAAGGTAATGGAAGCAAAGACGTAGGAGATTATAGTGATGAAATGGATGACCTGGACTTTGTTGATAGTGAGTATTCAATGAGCGACCAAGATGACAAGTTATTTTCAGAGAATGTAGATGATGATATGGAAAGAACTAATAGTGAAGAAGACGGTGAAGAGTATCATGCCTCAGATAGTGATGACTTAGAAAGCTTGCCAGAAAATGATGATGTGGCTGAGATTGAAAAAAGGAAGAATAAAAAGTCATTTCCTTTGTACAAAGATTCTGATGACCCACATTGGTTTGTGGGAATGATATTTTCAGATCATAAACAATGCAGAGAATCAATAACAAAGCATTCATACACACAGGGGAGGCAGGTGAAATTTTATAAAAGTGATAGGAAAAGAGTTAAAGCAATTTGCACTCCTCCTTGCCCTTGGTTTCTTTATGCAGCACTTAATTATGACAACTGCTTTCAAATGAAGAAAGTGGGTCTAGGTAAAAATATTTGTATATGTCAAGTGACTATATATTTTACTCACTTATATGTGTCTTTTTATTACATGTGGGGACCTAATATTGTATTTACTATTATTTTTTTATACAGCACATACACGTGTGAGGGATTAAACTGGTTTACCACTCATTCACTCTGGTTATCTAGCTGAGAAATATATAGTAGAATTTAGAATTAATCCTACTTGGCCTATCAAGGCATTTCACAAGGCAGTAATAAAGGATTTGAGCATTGATTTTAAAATACATGTGCTTAGAAGAGCAAAAAGAAAGTGCTTAAGAATCATTAATGGTACTGATGATGAACAATATGGAAGACTTTGGGATTACAAAAATGAACTGCTTAAGAGAAATCCTAACTCAACAGTTGAGATTGATTTACAACCAGGTATAGAAGAACTTAAACATTTAGATCTACAAGTTTTTTAGCTATCATCTGAACTAACTGAACTGACTGCTTACTTCTTATTTGTAGGGACTGATAATGTTTTCAGGAGGATGTATATTTGTTTAGGTGGTTTAAAACATGGATTTAAACTTGGTTGCAGACCGGTTGTAGGGCTAGATGGATGTCACCTCAAAAATCAATTCAAAGGTCAGTTATTAGCAGCTGTAGGAGTAAATGCTAACAACTGCATGTATCCCATTGCTTACGCGGTTGTTGAGGCTGAAAAATTTGATTCTTGGAGTTGGTTTATAAGTTTGTTAATTGCTGATTTTGATATGGGAGATGGTTTAAACTGGACTTTAATTAGTGATAGGCAAAAGGGTCTAATCCAAGTAGTAGAGAATATGTTACCTGCAGCAGAACATAGGTTCTGTGTTAGACACATGCATAACAACTTTAAGTAGAAATATTGAGGTAACTTTTTAAAAGATAAGTTATGGCAAGCAGCTAGGGCAACAAACATGGAGTCTTTTAAATCTGCAATGGAGATAGTGAAACTGGAAAGTGTTGGGGCTTATGAGTGGTTGAACAAGATTCCACTCAATCACTGGTCTAGAGCTCATTTTAAGACAGAAAATAAGTGTGATATTTTGCTCAATAATATGTGTGAGTCCTTTAATAGAAGTATTTTATTTGCAAGAGAACAGGGAGTTTTGGTTATGTTAGAGGACATTAGAGAGTACCTAATGAGGAGGTTGCAGACTAAGAGGGACCAAATTCATAATTGGGATAAGAAATTCACTCCAAAGACTTACCAGTTGATTGATAAGTTCAAAAAATGGAGTTCAGGGTGTTATTCAGCTTATGCAGGTTACAATGAATTTGAAGTAACAACTGTTAATGGTACTAAGTATGTAGTGAATTTAAGTGAAAAAACTTGTGGATGTAGGAGATGGGATTTAACAAGAATCCCGTGTCATCATGCTATATCTGGGATTAATAGACTAGGATACAATGTTAATGATTTTGTGAATAACTGCGATCTAACTACAAACTACAAGAAATGCTACTCTGGGATAATATATCCTATGAATGGGTATCCTCAATGGGTAACCACTGGTTTAGTATTCAAGTCACCTGTGATTCAAAAACAGTCGGGAAGACCTAAGAAAAAACGAAAACAGGAACCTAATGAGGAGCCTCTTGCAATTGAAAAAGATGGAGTGGCAATCTTGAATAAGAAGAATCAAATGACTGTTAGGTATTTTTTAAAAATATTTGTTAAATTCTTATATGAGTTTTTCTGAAGTCAATGTTTAGGAAATATTATATAACTGATTTTTTTTGTTAGGTGTGGTAATTGCAAAGTTGGAGGACATAATAGAAGAACATGTCCTATCAAACCTACATGTAGTTCCAATACAGTGAGGGTGGAAATATTACAAGAGCAGATTGATGAGGCTGAAATGCAAAATGCTTATAATGAGGTCTTTATGGAGATGGAAATTCCTACAGATGCTCCTCCTGTTAGTCAACAAGAATTTGTTAGTAATGCTCCTCTAACTGAAAATCCCAATGTTCATATTATAATTGATGATGATATTCTCATAGCAAGTGCAGCAATTAAAATCAAGGAAAGGAGAGAGGCATTGCGGAGGCAGAAACTACAAGTTATAAGACCTGAGGTTAAGAAGAAAAAGGTTGAAGCTGAAGGTAAGGCAGCAGTCAAACAAGAAATGGCAACTAAAATTGAAGCAAATAAGGTAGGAGAAAAAGGCAGGAGAAGTTCAAGGCTTAAAGATCAAATTCCCACGACTTTGGTTGAGGTACATCACTTGGAAAAAATATCTAACTTTGACATTTAACTTTTTTTCACACTAATACTTTTCATTGATTTTAAGGTCTGTAAAAATAAAGATATTACAAGGGAGGGTGCAGGTGTTAACTTGATGCAGCATACCAACTACACTGGTCCAATGATGTTTGGTCCACCACCACCACCTCCAGTGAAACAATTCAAAACTATCATCAGTGGTACAAATGTGAAATCAGCACCGTTTTTATCTCATGGAAGAACTGTCATCACAAAGACTACATTGAATGCTGCTCTAAAAAATCAAGCAAAGAAAAAGAAGCCATGATAATAGTTCAAGTTTTAATGGTTCTTTTGTTTTTGTTATTTAAGTAAGACTTATGCTACCTTTTGCTGTATGTGGCTTATTATCCTTTTGGGCGTCAATTTTAAACAATGTTGAAGATGTGGCTTATTATCCTTTGGGGCGTCAATTTTAAACAATGTTGAAGATGTAGACTTCATGATTATATTTATGAATACTCGTGTTTTATTTCTTGGCAGTTATTTAAAGAATTAGTCATTACACCAGCAACTAAAGTTTCAACAACTTCATTGATTTAATTAAAAGCCATAACAGTACAATATACATTGTCATTCAATATTTATGGCAGCTCATACATAGCACTCATTTTTGGGTTACTCTCAACTGATTCATACTTTAAAAGATTAACAAAGACCAACACAAAAGTCACCACAATGAACACTTTATATAGCAGCTTCTCTCTTTTCTTTTGTCTAGCAAGATCAGCTTCAAGCTTTTGAGATTTTCTCAGCAAACCAGGAATCAGAGCTTTGGAACGAGGACACATAGGTGGATCAAACCAAGCATGAAAGTTACATCATTTACTCTTCTTGTCCTGCAAATTTAACAGTAAATATGTGTCAATTTGAGTTAGAAAAAAAATATAAAAGAAGGATTAAGGTACATACCATGAACCTAGAGCAACCCAAAATCTTCTTCCAGGATTGGAATACGTCCATGATGTTGTTAAGGCAGCGCTTCTTCCACAACGACACTGAACCTCCATTCCTTTTTAGCAAGTTAAGTAGCTACTGAGATGATTATATGAGAAAGGAAGAGATAGATATATATGGAGATGAAGAGAAAAGGATGTACATAATAAAAAGGAGGGAACTTTTGGGTAGGCTTTAGTGAAAAGAGAGGGAAAAAAAGCTTCATTGCCGATATTACCCCTAGCTGATACAACCGATACAGATAATCTGATGACATTTGTAGATATTAGGGTCGAGTTGTACGTTTTCCATACATTGAGGGCGCGGAGGT
>PHNY01000906.1:17984-35412 GCA_003724115.2 Anethum foeniculum
TCTTAAGTTCAAGTTGCAATTTTTTGTTCACCTGTATTCGTGGGTAATTATAAATTTTTATTATTACCTTCTTAATGTAGTGAGTAGAAGTAAAAATTTAGCACTACTTAAATGCTATTATAAGAAATTATATGATAAATAAACTTACTTACTGTTATTTAAAGTAAAATAAATAGATTATATATATTTAAAGTAAAATTATCCAAGCATATAGCATGATAAAAGTTGGCTAAATTGCCCAAAGAGGGAAAAGCACTTTAAATCTTGTTACTAATCTATATACAATGGAAATCATATTGTTCCGGAGATTTTTGTGTTCAGTCTACTGGATACTTAAAATCAATTAATAAGCTAGTATTCATTAATTTGTGATTCATCAGAAATGTCTTTGTTGATATGATTGGCAGACCATGGGTGATAGTAGTTCCAGTTTCTTATATTATACTGTTTTTAGTACCTCCTTCAGTTCATGCATACATAGCTAGTTTATGAAATTTTGTGTACTAATGTTACCAATGTGCAGATTACTCATGCTGACAATAAGTTCAAGCCCTTCATTTTAAAATCCGTAGTGGACACTTGGAGAACTGGGGAGAAAACTCTCTCAATATCCAATGACAAGGACCACACTACTGGTCCTATACAGAGCATATCTGAAGATCTTTGCTCTCAACTGCACTCTGGGATCATGAAAACGACACGTAAAGTTGTTCTAGATGAAGTTATTAGTCATGTAATTGCAGAGTGCATTGCCTCAAAGAAAGCAAACAAGTACCAGAAGTCTGAAGTGACCATTCAGAATGTGAATGCATGGTCTGCAAGTACCAACATGGTAATACATGCGTGCTTTAGAGGATATATTTTTATTCCTATTTTTCTCTTCAGTATCAGTGAAGAAGCATAATGGCATTTTTAGTGGGAGTTATATTTAAAACTTATTGTTCTTGATTTATCAGTGGCATATCTAGTTCTAACTTTTACCGCTGTTCAATATTTTTTTCTACGTCTACGTAGTGAAAGTAATCACAACAATGATAAAATAATGAATTTGATTTCTACGTAGTAAAAATAATTTTTTACTCTTTTATATCTATAATATCTAAAGACAAAGTTTATTTATATAAATAAGTTAAGTATGTTGCAAGGCTTTAAAAAGCCTTTACATATATGTTTCATTGCCAAGAACATCAGTTAGAGAGAAATGGCTGTATTAATATATTTTTTTCAAATGAAAGACAGCGATCCTTTTGGATGATTTCTGAATAGCTGGGGTGTCTTAGCTTGAGTTTTGTCCAATTTCATTTTGGAAACATGTTCCCGTCTATATGCATTATACAATTAAACATGAATCAGTATAGTTGAAGAGGAATTTATTAGAAGTTCTGATACACAGTGTAATTACTAAGAACTTGTCAATTAAAAAATCAAAGACAGCTGACATTTTGCTACATTGCTCTTTGTGGCTTTGCATTTATAGAGTGAATCTTGTTCTGCAAACGTTGTGGTTACTAGTTCACATGAAAAGGCATCATCTGATTGTGTTTCTGAGCCCACTCTCCCAGCAAGCAGAAGTCCAATCAGCACTTCATCTAGCATGAAGTCTGTTGGGAGTGCAGAGAATTTTTTGGATGCTTGTGCTATTATCTATAAGATGCTGTTTGATTCGTCTATGCAAGTCGTATGGAATGCTGTCTTTCATGATCCTGTAGTGGAATTTGCTTCAGTCTGGAGGAGGACGAAATTGTGGCTTGGCCATAGTGCTGACCTTGGACAGAAGAACTCGATAAAGCAATATGATGGAGAAGTAGAGAAAGTGCATTTTGTAGCTGTAAGTAATTTACATTGCTGTTCTGCTTCTTTCTCTTTACTTTTTTCTTGTTCATAGGTTGTTTAAATGATTGGATGTTGCAGTCTGAAACAGAATTATCTGACGGGGAAACTGATTGCCCTCCCGGGTTTGAGCTGCCGAGCATTGTATCTGATGTACACATCTTGTCGCCTTCCGTATCTTCATGCTTTTGCAACGGAGAAGAGTCTTCTGGAAGGAATCTTCAGAGCAAAGATCAAATATTCAAGGATGTGGGATCCATTTTGGTAGGTGTAGAACATGACCTTCATTTTTCGGCAATGATGTCTTTGACTCAGTATTTTGGATCTATTGTGGATGAAGAAGTGAAGAAAATAATTGGTTCCCCAAAAGATGACCAATCAAATGAGGTAACTCTCATACAGGTCTATATAATTATGTTTTTGAATTCCACAAGATTTCTTCAGATGGTAATACTAGAACATTCAAATAAACGATTATGGCTGGATGATTAATTTTTGTCTGCATTTAGGTGGAAGTTGATCCACCTATTGAACAACCACATATAATAGGTCTTAGTGGTTCTTCAGAGGCGTTTCTTGATTTGGAAAAAATCTCGGATGATAATTATCAAGTTCCGTCAGAATCAGAAAAGCGGGATCCTCAGAATAATGTTTCTGTCTTCAGAAACCCTGTGTCTGATGTTTTGACAAACACACTTGTTAAACTTTGCGCAACTCTACGTGGTACAGATGTGGTTAAAGATATCGATATGCTGGATGCGCCTGGATCTGAGAGTAAATCTGAAACCCTTGCTCCATTACAGATCAGCACAATCCACTCCTCCAGGTCACACGAGCGCTTTCCTCAGATAACACTATATGTTGTCTTAGCTATGTTCCGTCAAAAGTTGCACGATGATGTACTCGGGGAATGTAATTCCTCTCTTATTGACGGTGCTTTTAACAAGTTTTGGTTCTCATATCGGTCTTCAAAAAAAAAATCTAAATCAAAGAGAGTGGTGGTAGGTTTCCAGATCTCTTACATTTTTTTTATCTTTTCTCCCGGGTCATTATCTGTTAAAATTATTTTGTGTTCAAGATTCTAGATCCATATTTCTAGAAGGCTAATTTGGCCAGTTGAGGAATTTTCGCTGCTCTTCTAACTTCTGACAATTTTTGAATCTTTTGCTAGAAGAGATCCAGCAGGACAAATGATGAGAGATCCCGTAATTTTTCTGCTGCAGTTGATAAGTATGATGAAAAGGTTAGAAGTAAGCATGGCATAGAACCTTCAGACATTTCTTTAATGACTGGAAGATACACATATTCTCGTAAGAAAGGGTTGAGGAACAAGTCAGGTTCATTTTCCGAGTGGGCAAATTTTGCTAAAATTGGATCTCATAAACAATCTGTTGGGCTTTCGAATGAACCAGATATATCTGTAGAGGCAACTCAGAATACAGAAGTTAATGCTTCAGTTCTGTCTAAAATTATAGATTTGGATTGCTCGACTGAGATATGTGCTGATGCTAATGAGCAGACTGTGCAGAGTGAACACTTGCCATCTGTTCACAACACAAACCATAAAGCACTGAAAGTTGCACATGGTATTCAAGATACCTCGTTCGTGTTTAGTGTAATTTTGCAGTTGTAGCAAATGTACTGATCACAACAATAAATAATATAATGTTTTGCCTAATTATTGCAGTCAATGAGAAAAATTCAAGACGTAGCAAAAAATTACTACCGGTCCGGCCAAATGACTCAACTAAGGTTAAGAAGGATGCTAACAATAAAAGCAGGAATTTGGGAACTCAGGAGCATGGCAGTGATTATTCCAAAAAGTTCCTAATAAACCGTATGCATCACACTCTAGAATCTTACCTGATCCTATTTCTTCTCCTATCATATTTTCACTTTGTTTTGTCTTGTAGCATATTAGTTAATTAATCTTCACTATTGATCTTGTACTTGACCTCTATCTATCCCTTTGGTTCTTTATTTTTTAATGCAGAAAATAAGGTTTTAAATACAAAACGGAAGCATACAGCAGATAACAACACCCCCCCAGAGAAACTGTTAAAAGTAGAGAAAGACCCCACTGGGAAAGTGCCATTCAAACAAGTAGTGGTTACAAAGAGCAAAAACAGTAAATACAGAACATCGTCAGCCTACCCTAAGTCTTATGGATGTGCCCGAACATCAATCAACGGTTGGGAATGGCATAAATGGTCAATTACTGCAACTCCTTCCGAAAGAACTCGTGTAAGAGGAAGTACCCTTAGACATGCTCAAAGCAGGGTATCTAAAATAAATGTCTCTCAAATTTCAAATTCCAAGGGCCTGTCTGCACGAACAAACAGGGTGAAAATGCGCAATCTTCTTGCTGCAGCTGATGGCGCTGATCTTTTAAAAGCTACTCAGCTAAAGGTAGGTCAAATATTACTTTGGTTTTACATCTCTTCCTGGTACTCTATGTACTTAATGTTACTCTTTCATTGTAGGCACGGAAGAAACGTTTACGTTTCCAACAGAGCAAGATACATGATTGGGGTCTAGTTGCACTGGAGCCAATTGACGCAGAAGATTTTGTTATTGAATACGTTGGAGAACTAATTCGATCTAGTGTAAGTATTAATTACTTTACTTGTTAGCCGTATTCTGAAATTTCTGGGTGTAATTAAAAGGGGAAGGTTCCTGGGGTTCTGGGGTAGTGGTGAGCCAACCACTTTTGGGCTAAGTAGAGAGCCTGAATGGGGAAAACAAAAAAGTCAGTGTTATATAGTTTTACCTTGAACTTAGCAATTATTGTCAGGTTTATATGATAAATGAATTGTTTCAAGTGTATTTTACTACAGATCCAAGTAATTGAAGCACGTGAAGTCGTGAACACCGTCTAATATTCACATCATGTTTGTTACATATCTTTACATTTTTCTGCAGTGGTCTCACTTGTTGAATTGCTGTTGAATCCTCTGTATTTTTTCCTTCCCAGATATCTGATATACGTGAACGCCAATATGAGAAGATGGGAATTGGGAGCAGTTATCTCTTTAGACTGGATGATGGGTATGTGGTAAGTGGCTAAGTGCTATGACAGTTTTACTCTAATCCCTGATGACGCTTTAATTCTTCCTATTTATACTTTTAACATGGCAGAGATGAATAATGAACTAATATTTTAGCTATTTATACTTTTCTATGTAACCATTATTACTCGAAATGAAATAAGAAAATTTTGTAAACTCGGAATCTCTTTTTTATTCTTCAAGGTTGCTTTAACCTTTTTCATCTTAGTATTTCACTGATCAAATGCTTCCCCTTTTCTAAAAAAAAAAATTAAAGATGTAGCGCTCGACTTTGTCAGTAGAGAGATATAGACATATTGTGTAACATATGTCAATTATTTGCAGGTAGATGCTACAAAGCGTGGTGGAATTGCTAGATTTATAAACCATTCCTGTGAGGTACATGTATCATGAATCGTCACTTTCATGCTGAAACTTGTGTAGTTCCTAATTTGGACTTCTTTTTTGCAGCCTAATTGCTATACCAAAGTTATTAATGTTGAAGGCCAGAAAAAGATTTTCATCTATGCAAAAAGACATATAGTTGCTGGTGAAGAACTCACATATGATTATAAGTTTCCAGTGGAAGAAATAAAAATACCTTGCAACTGCGGTTCTAATAGGTACTATGAATTTCCTTGTGGCTATTCACGTCATTTTATTGTGGGTTGTAAATGAAAAAATTTCAATCGTTGCTTTCCATTCTAATGATGCCCTGGAATAGGACTGATGAAGAGAAATAGAGTTTCAATTAAGGCCTTTATCATCTCTCATCCTGTATTTTACTTCTAGACTTATCTGAGGCTTTCCCAACTACATAGCATTGACTGAATTGTTTTCTTTACCTGACATCCATAATTCGAAGTTTCAAGTTATGAACGGCTTTGTATCAAGTCATGTAGATACCCCTATAGCATTTATGTTTCGAATTTGAAAAGCATTTTGAGATCAGATGTGTGTGCTTAATTGCATGTCTTTTTTCAGAGTTATGTACATACTATCATAGGCTGTTATCTTTATGCCTACTTCTCTAGATTATTGTATCCTTTCATGATTGAGAGACCCTTCTCACTGCAGACAATTTGACTGAGCGCTTTCAATAGTTTCATTACGTTACCATCTATAAAAGTGAATGATGTCTTAAAGTAGTATTACCAGTACCACAGCTTTTATCGATTTGTATTTCATACTCTATTATTGTTACTTCTTATCAGGTGTCGTCGATCACTTAATTAAGAAACTCTTGGAGTTATGATCAAGGTATGCAATTTTCTATTCTTATACTGCACTTTTATATATTACTATAAAAGTTTCCAATAATTTTTTTCATGCTGCCCTTACTGTTCTGTATTTTTTACAAATGCTTTATAATTGTTTTAAATTTTCATATTTCTCAGGACACTATAAATTGATTGGAATATCACGTGGCATACATGGCGATTTAGGTGTGTAGCTGTTTACTTGACATCCGATTCTTTTTTGGCTTTCTTTTACTTATTATATAAATATTTTAAGGTGTTTAAAATATAAAAACATACCTAGCAGAATTGCAGAGCCTGCGAAATGATGGAATCTGGTGGAATTTTCGGGACAAATACCTAAGAATAATTCGCACACAGATGACAGACCTATGTATTTCGGTATCAATGATTTGAGAAAAGTCCAAAAACTAACCCCTATGTATAATGGAGGCAAATGAACTTTCCCAATCGAAGAAATTAAGGTCTATACGATAAGTTTGGTATCCCCAAATCTAAAAGATAAGGATCTTTCAGAATAATGAAACAAGTAAATATATTCTAGAACTTATATTGGGCTTTTTAAACTGATATTGTTCGGCCTATAGTTTCCTAGTCCTTTTCTGTAGCCTTAATTGATCAATTCTTTCGTGTTAAAAGAAAATTGACTCCATGGAGTTAATTAAACCACAAGGAACATAAAGCATGTGGTGTCTTCTTTTACATGTGTCATGATTGACACATGTGAATGGGCACGGATAACATGTGGTGTCTTCTTTTAGAACATGGTAAACGTTAGGACGATCAAGTGTGCTCAACGATTCGTAAGCCATAAACATTCTTAAATAAGGTAACAAAGTTCGAAAGCTAGGACATTGAACATCACACCGATACATAACTTCATCTTTAATCTTTTCAGCTGCAAAGCTTTGTATCATATATCCATGCTATATCAAAAGGTTCAGAATGATGCTCCACCTATAAATTCAAATTTTGACTTTCTTCATTAGATGTCACCTTCGCTTTATTAATGATGAGAAAACACAATATACTCAACATGTAAGTGTAATCTGATATATACGTAACAAAAAAAGTACAATCTGAAATATTTTGTTTACGAAGATGTGATGGAGTAAATTTAGCCTTGATGTAACTCCAAGACTTTGTTGATGTGTTAACTTATTGAATAGCACTTGTTCCGTGTCATCGATCTCTTCAGAGAATTCGAATTCATCACGGGACACTTTTCTCTTTATTTATGGAGAAATTATGTAATCTGGGCAGTGGTTGAATGTGGTTGGTGTTAGTTTTATGTGTGAAACGGGATCGGATTAATATACAGTAGGCTTTTGATACCCACCTTGATGGGGATGGGTATGAGGGTTTTAACCGAGTCTTAGACCATCTCCAACCCAAATTCAAATTTTACTTTTTAACACCATTTTGGTGTAAAGTTCCTCTCGAACCCAACTCTAAAAATTGCACCATTTTGGTGTCGCACCAAAAGTTACACCAAATTTGGTGTAACTTTTAGAATTTTTATATTTTCTAACATTTTCATGGTACTCCTTACCTAAAACAAATTTGTTCCTCTTGTATACCAACTTTATTACTTTTGTACTTTCTAGCAATAAAATAACCTGTGGAGTACAAGTAAGATTCCTTTTGGTGTAAAATTTAGTGTGGACGGATTGGAGTTGCTTTAGGACCAAGGCCCAAGAATATATCTAACATAGAACTCAACACAAGCCGATGTATTCCACTAATCTGCATGAAATACATAAAATTGCTGTGCTGTTAGAAAATTCAGATGACTGTTTGGTACTCCCTCTGTCCCATTCATTTCTATACATGTTTTTTTCCTTACTCGACACGCACTTTAAGACTAATATAAAGTATACTTCCGTAATTTAATTCTAAAATTTTCTTTTTCTGAATTAAATTTTAAATGTTAAATTTTTATTTAGAAGAAAAAAAGTATTAAAATAATGTATGAAACTATGTTATAAATGAGCATTAAAATGCGTGCCAAGTCCCCGTTCCCCAATGTATACAATTCAATGGGATGGAGTAATATTTTTGATATACAAATGTCTTGATGTAAAAAAAAAATAATAATGTTTTCGGTGTGGTTTGATGGTGAAATCAGCACTTGGTTTCCGCAAAAGCTGAAAAACAGCTTTTTTCAAAAGTTTTCAGAAAGATGGGGGACCTGCTTTCTCTAAATGCAGCTTTTAGGCCAAAAGTAGTTTTAAATTTTACCAAACAGCTTTTCAGCAAAAAACTGATGTTGCTTGCTGTCTGCAATCGCAATACCATACACGCCCTAAATAAACCTTTTGTAAAATTTTCTAAATACAGGGCTTCTCAAGCTCTGATATATAGTTCGATTCATGTTTTCTTCTCCAATTTATAATCCTCACACGTGATTGCTGCTAGTGCTTGGCTAGTCCTACTGGTAATAATATTGGAAAGAAAGCAAATTTACTTTTGTATGATGAGAAAATGGATATCTTATTCTTCTCAAGTTCTGCATTATTTTGCCAGAATTAATCATTAATATTTATAACAAAAAATAAAGGCAGGCCTGGCGTGTAGACATAGATGGTGAATGGCGTTTTCTTATGTTTTCCAAGTTACAAATAAAATAGTTATGTTAAATTTACGTCCAATTCTTCCCTTCTATATCATGGATGCAGCAAGAATTGTCTTAATTGTCCAACTTTCTGAAACTATGCACCAGTTATGCTTTAAAATTTAAATGTTATTTTACTCATTCTTTCCTAATCTTCCGGCTATAAGTATATTCTCCCCAGGGCATGTTTGATAGGGCGGTATTGAGTTAGTTCAAGTGGTTGACTATTGGTATTAGGTGACAGGCTAACTGCAGCTTGTGCTAAGTATTGTCAGAAATCAGAATGTCCTGCTTTCTAGAATTGTGCTGCTCTTTTTTTAGTTTATTCTGTTATTTCAAATTTTAGTATTTCTTTCGTAATTTTGTGACTAAATATATAGTTTGTTTAATGGGGTGATTGAGTTAGGTAAGTGGTTTGGTTGACTTTTGCAGTAGATGATAGCTAACGGTAGCTTTTATGCTGTGAATTTGACTACAGTTTACACATGCACTCTGCCAGTTTTACCTATAAATTTCAAGTTCGTGTAGATGTGATTTTGATGAAATCTACACACAGAGTGTTTTACCAGATTTCCTTGTGTTAGAAAGACATGACAGTAGTTACACCCCAAGACAGTCTCCGATTTTGACATCATTCTTGGTTTGGTTAAGAAGTGAAAACATAATTTTAACCAAGCTTATGTCCAATCTGCTTTATTAATTAGAATAAAAGATATGTGTTTGCTTGATGCGTGGATTGGAATTATGTTTGGATTTTAAGAGTTATTTAGCATAGTTAGTGAATGCCTCATAATGTTGCCTGCCTTTATCTCTTTCAGGTTGCATCTCGTGCCTTTCCTAAACAGGATATGATTATGCTTGCATCAAGATTTTTACCACTTACAAAGATGATCAATGACCCACCCATGTGCATAATCTTGTAGATATTTTGAGTTGCAGATGAGTCTCTCCCCTTGAAACTGTAAATTGGTTGATTCTTTTCTTTTGCTTGTAGCATCTATTGTACTAATGTACAGACGTGCTTTACATTAACTTCATTCTTTATAGTGCAATATGACACGCCCTTTTCCTTAATAAAAGGTTTTTTTTTTTTACCTGGAACTATGATATGATTATATACTTGTCTAAATATTACAAGTTTGGAATAAGTTACTTGTTTGAAGTGATAAACAACCTTATTCTCACCGAAATATGTGATCACAATCAATATGCCATTACTCCGGTCTTCAGTCACGTTTTTTCTTTCCATGGTCTGTTAAACTTTGTAACTTTTGCTTGACCGTACCGGGGTTCTCTCTTCACATTTCCCCAACCAAAATTGCAGATGTCAGGAAATAGATGCTCAATTGGATTTTTCTAAAAAACTTTGGTCCATGTAGGTTATCAACATGGAACTCCTACAATTTTAGTGCTGTATGATGTATATCAATATTTGGTCATGATTGAGCATTTAAATCTTTCTGATGACCTTGCAATATGGGTGATTATAAATTTATAGCCAGGCTTGAATTATTATGGAAGCAATATATGTTTGCATAGTTTTTATTCCGAGTGAAGAAAGATAAGATAAATGTTCTATCCTGACATATTGTTAGTATCACCAAACAAGCCACTTATCAAGTAACATGTGTAAATAAATACAAGTGAAATAAGTTGTTCAAGATCCAAATTTTGTTATAAATTTTCTTAGAAAATTTTATATGTAAATATATTACAGAAAATGAAACTATCAGCAGCAGGTTTATGAAGATATATGTTATGATAAGAAGTCATTTGTTGTTGCCCTTAATTTCTTTTCTTTTTTCCAACTTTTATTGCAGGAGTAGGACAAAGTAATGCCAGGTGGATTTGTTTTGGAAACCTATGGTATGTGTTCCCTTACCTATTAATCACTATTTGTACCATGTTGGGTTTATTATTATATCTCCAAGTACCCAACTCGTGAGGGTAGGTGAAAGTTTCCAGCAGATGAGAAAAGAAACTCAACTAAACATTTTGCAAAGAACCACAATTCACAAGACAAAAGCCATGCCAAAATGGAAGCCCTTACATTAATAAGAAATTATTTAATTTAACAATCGCAACGCTGGTGCCTGGGTAGCTAGAGTGGGAAAGTACAGACTACAGAAAGCAGCATTGGCGCATCCCAGCGTTTGCATTTGCATTTTGGGGGCAATTTTAAGAGCTTAATCTACAAATCAAAATTTTAAGATAGACTTGATCTGCTATATAATTTGATTTTTAATTCAACAAATTTTATAGTTCCAATAAAAATAGCAACAATTTTTATTAAATAATGACTTAGCGTTTCCACTTGAGAAAGAGTACTTTGTTCCATGAAAAGTATGGTTTTACAAATGCAGATTTTCATATCTTTATCTCCCTACGTTTTCACTGATATTATAATCAAGTAAATTGTATACTTAAAATAGAGGAAACAGGCCAAGTGCCTGAAAAAAAATAGGACATTTCATAAATGGTAGAAAGTGTAATTTTTATTGCTATTTCAAAGTTGCTGTGCCCAATCAAATTATTAATCAAGCCCCGGCTTATTGGTTATTTGAGTTTATTTGACTTTTGGACGACCATTGAATTGATCTCTTGTAGACTACAAGTGACGCTTTCTAGGCAAATATCTTCGTTTGTGCCACTTGGAAATATTGGCTAGTTGAATTTCTTTTCATCTATGTTGGACTGATTAAATATTATATTGTTTTTTAGTTAAGATTTAATATACCCTCAACGTCCAAAATAGTTCTGACTTTTTGACTATTCAATGCATTTCAATGTTTTTGAGAAAATTTTAAGTGATATATTTATTTAATTTTTCTTTGAAAGTGTAAACCTTTATATTTTATGCCCAAAAAAAAAAAAAATCATTTACCAATAACTTTTCTTAAATGCGTGAGAAAACTGAATAATTTAAAACAGGAAGCAGCCTCATCAAAGACCGTTTAGTTGAGATTTGAGAGATTAATCACATGCGGTGTGGTTCAAATAAAAGGAGAACCACTTCATGGTCTAGTAGTATAATAAATTTGTTGCAACTTACTTGTATATGTTTAAATCAGTGTTCTAACCATGATTCTGGAATGAATCTAGAACCTCTCCATCAAGTAAAACTAATATATTCAGCAAGTTGAATTTTAGTCATACGTGACTGGTGATTCTCACAGACTTTTACATTTCATCTATGTAGAACTTTTTCAATGCATTGGATTTTCAAATATCCATACGAATGGAGGTGTGGATACGAAATCAGCAAGTATGATCCCACAATGAGGTATGATTTGGGTTTATGGACTTTTTGTCAGACCTGACGAGGACGTTAAGTATTTAAGTGATAAAGTTTGCAACACCCAGTCCCACTTCAAGGAGATTGTTAAGTATTTAAGTGATAAAGTAATACTACTTAATGCACCAATAAATGATCTTTTAGTGGGTTTGTGGGACTGTTGGACTTGTGCAATATCCAAGTTGTGTATTTATGTCGTTATATATTTAGATTCGGAAGCGGGACGTGACCTAACTTTTCAAGGGGATATGACAAAGGTCGTCGCACTACAAAATAAGTAAAAGATTAAATTTGTATAAATATATAAATAATATAATAGATGTTTTTATAAAAAAATCTTATTATATTAAAAGATAAGGGTCATGGTCTTAACAGCCGATGACATTAACTATTTGCCCACGGAATTTTTTTGCATATAAGTTTAACGCGGGAAATCAATGTGAATACTGGCCTACTGAGTGGTCACATCACTACTTTAAAAGTGAAATTATTATGGTAAAAGTTTTTTAAACACCTATAAATTTTAGTATATTATTATTAAAAATAAATTTTAATAAAATAAGAACTATTAATAATTTAATATGACATGACATTTCCTAAAACGAAGAACTCTAGGTGTGTAATATTATGATAACCATCTTGCTGTACTATATGTATACTTCTTTCTTAAATTACTTCAATCACAGAGGGAGAACTTGCTAATGTTTTGAATTTAATAGGACTACCAACTGTTGACCTTAAATAATTGAGGCATGTCAATAGGGATGGCAATCGGGTTTGGATATGGTCGGGTATGGCAGAATCCATATCCAAACCCGAAAATTTTATCTATACCCCGAACCCGAAAATGAATATCCGAACCCGATTCAACGGATTTCGGATCGGATTCGGGTATACCCAAAACCCGAAATTTTTTGGATTGGATATGGACATATCCGAAATTTGAAACCTGAAACCCGAACCCGAAATCTGAAAATATGTATTACTATTAAAATTGCAAGCGCAAGGGATCGAACACGCGACCTTGAGCATTAGGGAAACATGCATTTTAATTTGGCCCTTTTAACCATTCCACCACATCATTAATTATGTTTATATATATATAACTAATGTTTTAATAATCAAACCCAATTAATACCCAATTAACAAGATTTATCTTCTCTAACAAGATTTATCATTAAAAGATGATTCATTACCTTATCATTTTAAATTATAAAATAATTAAATTTATTAAATTTTATTATTAGTTAGCGTTAACATAAATATAGATATATATTCTAAAAATTATACAATAATATGTATATTGTATATAATGTATAATGTATAACATAATATATATGTATATTCTACGTAATGTATTATAATATATAATATATAAAATTATATATAAATAATTATATATATATATTCGTGTTTTTTTCGGGTTTCGGATCGGGTTTGGATTGGATTTTGGATTTCAGATCTGGTTTCGGATCGGTATACCTAAAATCCAAATCCAAAAATTTTCGGGTTTGAAAAATTAAATCCATATCCAAATCCAAATCCAAAAAATCGGGTTCGGTAAATTCAAAATTTTGGGTTTCGGATCGGGTATTCGTCGGGTCGGATTATTTTGCCATCCCTACATGTCAAGAGGAACTTTATCGCAAATCTGAGAAAAATTATACAAATTAAAATGTGGGTCGTGATTTTTAGTGTTTTTAGACTAATTATGGCTTGCCAGTTTATATTATCATCATAATGCTTTTCTACTACATTTTAATTTTAATGATTCTATTATATCTTTCGACAAAAAAATAAAAAATGATCCAATTATCTTCCCATACAGATTTTGGTATTATTGTTAAAACATATTATAAGGCGTACAGTATTATTATGATAATTCTTTTATGATTCCTATTGAAAAACAAACTAAGGAGTACACTATTACATGGTAATATTTGGCAGCTAATGATTAATTTTTATCTTATCTTTCTTGTAGATCTAAGAAACCTTTGTGGGTTCAAGGTCTGCCTGCCCTGTAGATTCAAGGTCTTTAAAGATTTCTCTTGTAAGAGTTTTTCCGAGGATTAGCGCTTGTTTTTTCTTCGCTTCCATGCCGCGTCAGTTGACATAAGAGTCGGATTTTTGCTGTCCTTTTCGTTATCTAATTCATTACGGGAACAAATTAACAAAGAAGATCTTCAAGAGGTTACGACGGCTTTAACCGCGGCTCTCAAAGTTTTCACAGTTTGAGTGAATACGTTGACATTCAAAATGAAGAATAATAATAAGCAATGTGGAGGTGAATGAGAATATTGAAATCAAGTCCCTCGAGACCGTAAATATCATGTAGGTGAAAATTTTGGTTTGTTGTCCAATCTGAGTAATCGGCTCAATGACAATGACATTATAAAAGCTAATATATCAATATTTTATAAGTCTCTGGGAGTTGATGAGTTCATTAATTGACATATCAATGTTGACATATTCTTTGAATTGGCATATCATGAATTGGCTAATATATCACGCTTAGAACACTCTGCAACTTTATGCCCAGACTCGCCACAGTTAACGTACGCTCCGGTATTCCAGCGACAATCCTTGTCTAAATGATTCCTTCCACATCTAGAGCAACAAAGCTTAGCTCCTAAATCTCTTCATTTAGAATTTCCTGCGTTACTGAATTTTCTCGATGCCTCACTCTTACTAAATTCACTTGTAGGCTCGGCTCTCTTATTAGACTCAGAATCTTTCTTTCCGTCCACTACAATCAACCCTCTCTCCACTACTAAAGCTTCTTTTAATACCACCTTGTAACTACTCAGTTCAAATGCAGACACATGCCTCCTTGCCTCACTTCGTAGCTCCTCTTCAAACTTACGTGCCCTATTAACCTCGTCTGCAACCAAAGATGGTGCATACTTAGCCAAACGGGCAAAATCAGCCTCATATTTAGACACAATATGTTTCTTCCCTTGTTCCAACTTAATAAAATCGCGCTCCGACTTAGATTGTATTGTTCTAAGAAAATACTTGTCCTGAAATGTCTTCTTAAAAGTTTCCCAAGTGTATGCTTGGACAGCCTCTTCCTCATTGCCTTTAACATGTCTTTTCTCCATAAACAACCAATCATAGGCACTCCCTTGGAGTTAGTAGCTTGCTACACTAACTTTCAGTTAATCTGTACTTTCTAGTAAGTCAAAAAAAATTTCCATCTCTTGTATCCATTATCCACTTCTGAAGGATTTATGGATCCTTCAAAATTTGAGGACTTAACTTCTTAAATTCAAATATCAAGCTTCTGGATCCATCTTGCTGGTTCTCCACTAACATCGCCAATGTTTCTGACAATTGAGTCATCACGTTGTTACGAGGCATGATTCCTACACAATTATTTGAAACCTTAATCACGGTACAAATGATGAATATACAAAGAACTATAAAAATCAAAACATATTTTATTAAGAGGAACCTCGAAATAATACAAGTTCTTTTTTTCCTACACAACAAATAAAAATACTAAACAAAAAGAAATGCACTATAGTCTAAACATGGACGAGATCTTTATTATAGATGTTTTCCGCTTCACATGACTTATAATTCGCTAATAATGAATCCTAATCACATGTGTAGTTATCTGAAGGGGAAGAACTTGTTGATGGTGGGTACTCTTAATAATCTCCGTCTCTCAGAATATTTCCTATCAATGCAACATTCCGCCGCACTTCTACCTGCATCTGCTTTACGAAACTCTTTATGTACTTCTTGTCCAACTTACTAGCACATCTACCCCTTAGTGATGTATTACAAAATCGTTGACATTCATCTATCAAATTTCGTCGTAGTTAAAGTAGTCGGTGCTCGGCTCTCTCTACTTTCAAGTTTTTGCCATTTCTAAATCAGCTCAGAGATTTTCTATTTCAATTTCGAGGTCAGCCTTTTTGGTAGGCTCATTAATTATCTCTCCAGGATGTTCATGAATAGATTTATCACTATCGGAAGCATGGTCAAAGTTGTTGACAGAATCATCATTATTTGAGCTAGGGTCATAGTTTAATGAAGGTGGTGGTGAACTATCAACAGGATATTTAATGGTAGACATTTCAAACCGAAGATATTCTTCTGCCATCTATAAAATTCTAAGACAAGAAATTTATTAGTATCTTGAAAACAACAACTAAACTCATCACTCACAAGTCAAGCCTAAAAATATGAGTTGATTTAGAGGAAGCAAACTTGAAAGTAGAGAGCTGAAAACCAACTATTTTTACTACGACAGAATCTGGTCAATGGATGTCAAGGGTTTCGTAATACTTCACTAAGGGGTAGATGTGCTAATAAGAGGGGCAAGAAATACATAAAGAGTTCTGAAAAGCAAATGCAGGTAGAAGTACTGCGGAATATTGCATCGGTATGAAATGTTTTGAGAGATTGAGATTATTACGAGTACCCACTATCAGCAGTTCCTCCCTTCAGATAACTACTCACCAGATTAAGTTTCTTTGTAAACGAATCATAAGTCATGTGAAGTGGAAAGCATCTATAATATAGATTTGATGCACGTTTGGGAAATCTTAAAATAAGTGTTATATATGACTTAAAATGAATAAGTAACTTATGAGTGATAAGTAAATGAATACTTGTAAGTTGTACAAGTGTTTAAATAATTTTACTTATAAGTTGGAATTTTTTTATTTAAATGAACTAAAATAAATAATTTTTAGACATAATTATCTTAATTCGTGAATTTTAAATTAGATTAACATTTAAAAATATATATTTTAAAACTAAAGTTAATAAAAAAGTGAAAAATGAAAATAAGTTGAGAAAAAGTACGTCATTACCAACATTTAACTTATCAACTTATAAGTTGTGAATTCGACTTATAAGTTGGGTCGACAAACACTCGTCGATAAGTTGTAACGGGTTTATAAATCATAAGTTGACTTATAAGCGACAGCTAAACAGGCCCTTAGTCATGTTTAAACTATAGTGCATCTCCTTTTGTTTAAAATTTTTATTTATCGTGTAGGGAAAAAGAAAAAAACTTGTATTATTTCGAGGTTCCTATTAATAAAATATGTTTTGATTTATATAATTCGTTGTATATTTTATGTTTTGTACCGTGATTGAGTTTTAAATAATTATGTGGGAACCAAGAGAGTAACAGCAACGACTCAATTGGCGGAAACATTGACGATGTTAGTGGGGAATCAGCAAGGTGGACTCAGGAGCTTGATATCTGAATTTAAGAAGTTAGGTCCTCTAATTTTTGAAGGATCTGTTGGGCTCAAGGCATGTCTGATCATCATATTTAACAAGCCTACCCAGTTGTGATTTAATCACATTGTAACCTGGTGATTCTTGTCACTAGGACTGAGTATTTGTTTCCCAATGTACT
>PHNY01000951.1:26198-37963 GCA_003724115.2 Anethum foeniculum
GTACAAGATCATCATTAACAGCGAAAATGCAGAGTGTTTTTTGTCAAAAGTGGATGAAGCTACGTGGTTATGGCATGCACGACTCGGGCATGTTAACTTTAAAGCTATGACCTTGATGTCCGAAGGGAAGATGATACAAGGAATGCCAGAGATCAAGGCTCAGCATGAGATTTGCTTTGGTTGTTTAATGGCGAAACAGACTCGAAGGCCATTCCCGAGTCAAGCGTGCTACACTGCAAGGAAAGCTCTGGAGCTCGTACATGGGGATCTCTGTGGGCCTATCAGCCCATGACACCTGTCGGAATTAAATACTTTTTGCTGTTAGTGGATGACAATAGTAGGGTTATGTGGGTTAACATGCTAAAGAGTAAAGATGAGGCTTTTAAGGCATTTAAAAAATTCCGGGCACAGGTTGAGAATAACACTGAAAGAAAGGTAAAGATTTTCCGAACTGATCGGGGTGGAGAATTCTTATCCAAGGCATTTATTTCCTATTGTGAGGAAGTAGGGATCGTGAGACACTTCACCGCACCTTATTCACCACAACAAAACGGTGTGGTCAAAAGAAGAAATTGCATAGTAGTCGAGATGGCGAGGAGTTTTTTGAAAGAGAATCAGCTACCTTCAACACTGTGGGGAGAGGCCATTCGACATTCAGTATACATACTAAATAGGTTGCCCACGAAAGCTGTGTCAGGTGTGACCCCTTATGAAACTTGGTGCGGAGATAAACCCAATATAGGCCATGTCAGGGTATTTGGGTGTTTGGCACACATGAAGCTACCTGCAGTTCATGTAACAAAATTAGGAAATCGTAGCAAGCCTGTCATCAATTTGGGTAAAGAATCTGGGATGAAGGCATACCGATTGTATGATTCAGTTCACAAGAGCGTCCATGTCAGTCGTGACGTTGTTTTCGAGGAAGAAAAAGGCTGGAACTGGGGAGTCGATGTGAACAACAGTCAAAAGGTACAACATGAAACATTTACCGTTGTTAGTATGGCCACTGGAGATGTCAGAACTACTAGTGAAGGAGAAGAACCACAAACTCCCATGACTGGTAATTCGGAAATAGGAGGGGTCGAGGTAGACTCAAATTACTCTTCAAATGCAGAAACAGAATCTACAACCAGCAGTGAGCCAAGACGATTTAAATCGTTAACAGAGGTGTACGATGACATAGAAGAGATTGAGCTGGACGAAAGTGAGTTGTTTTTAATGGGAGTAGAGGAGCCTGTAAATTACAGCACTGCAGAAAGGGAATATAGCTGGCAACAAGCGATGAAAAATGAGATAGACTCGGTTGAAAGGAATCAAACGTGGAAACTCACTTAACTACCTCCAGGACAGAAAACTATAGGGTTGAAATAGGTCTTTAAACTGAAAAAGAATGTCAATGGAGAGGTTGTCAAACATAAAGCACGACTTGTGGCTAAGACTCCTTCTAGCTCTCGCTCCAAAGAAACAGTAAGACTCCTTCTAGCTCTCGCTGCAAAGAACTCTTGGGAAGTACATCACTTGGATGTAAAATCAGCGTTCCTAAATGGGGAAATTCGAGAAGAGGTATATGTTACCCAACCCGAAGGATTTGTGAAAAAAGGCAAGGAGCATCTCGTGTATAGGTTGATTAAGGCACTTTATGGTTTACGCCAACTCCCCGCGCCTGGTACGCGAAATTGAGTAAGTGCTTAGAAGAACTCGGTTTTGAAAGGTGCATGTATGAACACGTTATATATACAAAGAGAGCAGGTAAAGAGCTGTTAATCATTGGGGTATACGTCAATGACTTGCTGGTGACTGGTACAAGTACTACGCTGATAAAGGAATTTAAAATGCACATGAGCTAAAGATTTGACATGAGCAATCTGGGAAAATTATCAAACTACATGGGAATGGAAGTGGAACAGGGTGATGGGTATATCGAAATAAAATAGACTGGGTACGCCAAGAACCTGTTTGAGAGGTTTGGCATGTTGGACTGCAATCCAACGAAATTTCCGATTGACCCAAAAGAGTCCATAACAAAGGATGAAGGGGGTAAGCTCGTAGATACAACTCAGTTTAAAAGTTTGGTTGGGGGGCTTCGCTATTTGGTTCACACAAGACCCTACATAGCTTACTCAGTCGGGATAATTAGCAGATTTATGGAGAAACTGACGATAATGCACTTGCACGCAGCTAAGAGAGTGCTTCGATATGTTAAAGGTACTTCAGAGTATGGTCTGGTGTATGCTAAAGATAGCGGTAATAATCTGTTGACAGGGTACTCAGACAGCGATTTAGCAGGCCATGTGGATGATCGTAGGAGCACATGTGGCATGGTGTTCTACCTAAATGAGAATTTGATAACCTGGGTTTCACAAAAACAGCGCTGTGTGGCTCTATCCTCCTGCGAGGCTGAGTTTATGGCTGCAACTGCAACAGCTTACCAGGCCATCTGGTTGCGTAACTTGCTTGATCAGATAACTGGGAATAAGGTTGGTCCGGTGGTGCTTTATATCGATAAAAAATCAGCCATAGATTTGGCCAAAAATCCGGTATTTCACGGGCGTAGCAAGCATATAGACATTCGTTACCATTTTATCCGGGAGTGTGTCGAGAAAGGGGAGATAATCATTAAACACATCAGTATAGACAAGCAGCGAGCTGATACCTTGACCAAGGCATTGGCAACAGTTAAGTTTGAGCAAATGGGGAAATTACTGGGAGTAAAGTATTCGCACAAGCAAGCTAAAAATTAAGGGGAGAATGTTGGTTTTAATTTTAAACTTGCTTATTTATTTGATGTTTATTTATGTGTTTTTATTTCTTTTCAGTTGTATGCTGAGACTTGGTCTTTCAGCTAGTAGAGATAATTTAGGAAGCAGTACAATAAGCAATCAGAGTAGTGGAGATATGATAGGATGTTAGTTCCTATTTTGTAGCACTTTCACCTGTTACAACAGGTATTTATCTTCTGTATTGTTTTGGAAATAAAGTAATGTTCAGTAAAGCCATCTTTGTTTTTCAGTTTCAAAACAAACACTCTATATGTATGTATTATTAAGCAGGTGATCACAGTTTGAGAACTACAAATTCAACAAATATGTGATTGGGTACATCTTTAAATTTGATCTCTAATAATTTATTCATTTTTCATACCCATGAGTATGCAGTTTTTAATCAGAGAGAGTTTCCCTATTTCGCAGTTACAATAAACCGCGCATAAAAGCTTACAGTAGGGAAACCAATAGCAATTCACTGAGGGACTGCCTTGATCATGGTTCCTTAATCCAGTTAACAACAAAATTATATTCAGATTCTATATTCGTATTCTTGTTAATGTGTTCATATTTCATAAT
The DNA here is from genome assembly GCA_003724115.2 of Anethum foeniculum. Classification (NCBI taxonomy): domain Eukaryota; kingdom Viridiplantae; phylum Streptophyta; class Magnoliopsida; order Apiales; family Apiaceae; genus Anethum; species Anethum foeniculum. The sequence goes on from PHNY01000951.1 coordinate 29,540, forward strand.
CCAAAGAGGCATGCATGTGGGGGTTTAAAAAAAATAAAAAATAGTAAGTAAAAATGTACTTAGATTTGGAAATTATACATTACACATTTAACAAGAACCCATAACTATAGAAAGGAATGTATACATATATATATATACAAATATATTTACGAGATTTAATAAAAACTTATTTTATTTTAAAAATGATGATAAATATCACTACAAGGAAAATGGGCATAACCGACCGACAAAATTTGTCGAAAATGACCTCATTTTCTACATCGATCGAAATAAGGTCAGTTATGACCAATTTGCTTGGTCGTAATAGGATAAGTCGTAAAGGAAATTTTGGTTGGTAATAATCGTTATTGCCAACTGAAAATTTGGTCGTGAATGACCTTTTGAGTTTCTTTAATTTTGGCCCCATAAAATGATGTGGCAAGTGTCAGTCAGCGCCACGTGATCGATTACTAGTACAAAACTAGTCAACACCAATCTAGCGAGAACTCTTAGATTTCATGCCTAAATATCAATATTTTGTGGGTTGATTGTGTACTTGATTCTTGTTGTCTTATCAATAGAACTCATACTCCTCTTCCGGCCCGGAAATCGAGAACCCATCCCCCTTCTGATCCATTCATTTCCCATTTTCAGTCAACTAAGTAGGGCCCGCGGCAAGGCATATCTTCTTAAGAACATTTGTTCAAAAAGCCACCTGAATATTTAAATCTAAGAGATTTTGATTGTTGATGTTAGGCGGTAGTAGTCCCTCATAATTCTAATAAGTTTGCACATAGGTGTTAAAGGAGTTTTCTTATAATTTTTGGGGTTTTCCATCGAATTGTTAATATTTTCTAGATTATTTTTCATCACTAAGTTTAGTAGGTCGATTTCACGTACCCGCTTTCTCTTCTTTTTACTTTACCATTCTTTATCTCAACGCTCGACCCGATGGGATTGAGGAAGTACATGATGACATTAAAATGAGACTCAATTTTTACCGGCAAAATTGGTTGTTTCTGATAGATTATAGTAGAAAATGTTGTCAATTTCAACCAATCTGCTTAATTGAGAATTGTTATCTTCAAGTTTAGGAATTTGTATCTTTAAATTTATAAAATTGTTTGTTTGTATCATTAAGTTTAGGTTGAATTATGGTTTGACAATTTGTTGAAAGATTTGGTTGAAATGTTTGTTGAAGGATGTTGTTTTTAGTTTGACACTTTGTTGAATGATTTGCTTTGACACTATTTTTTAAGGATTTGGTTTAATTTGTGTCTAAGGATCGCTTCTCTATTTTAAAAAAATTATTTTAAAACACTCAGAAAACTAGACAATGATTTTCTCTTAAAATTGTTGTCACCTATATTTTCTAAAGTAGGTGGTTCAGACAGAAGGATTTAGTTTGATTATGTAAAGGATTGATTATCTGTTGAATGCAATTTTTTTAAAACAATTCAGAAAATAAGATAACGAGTTTTATTCAAAACGGTTGTGACGTGTTTTCAAAAGTAGGTGAGACAACGAAGTACCATTGTGTGAAACTGCTTTAATCAACAAAACTAAAATACGATTACCTATATGCTTGCTTATCAAGCATTGGCTTTTGTTATGGATTGAAACTGATGTTTCTAGAATTAGGGTTAGAGAGCTTCAAGATTTAATGACTGGTCTCGTGTTTCATGACTTAATACTGCCTTCACAAGATTTCTACATACCTTGCACTATGCCAAGGATTAAGTCAAAAACGAAGTTCTACATTGAGGGGTCAGGCCCCTTATATAGGAGTCTGAAGGCCTTAGTTTTAGGTTAGAATTAGGTGACTTGATGGCCAAGTCTCTAACTTTGAGTGGACTTTAGAGTCCTAGAAAGTAGGAATCTGATTCCTTGTGATCTTAGGATGCTTGGAGACTACTCTTGGCTGAAGTAACTTCTTATTAGGACACATTTATTGGGCTGTTTAATTAGCCCCTTATTGATTACTAAATTAATAAATAATTAGCATTTCGGGCCTTAATAATTGGGCCTCTTTCTTGGACCAAGCCAGATCTAATTAATACTGCATTAATTACTTTCTAGGGTTAATTTCTGACCCATATCATTTTTCCCCAAACTTATTAAAGTTTTATAGAAGTTAAGCTACTTTCATGCCCATTCTTAGGTTATCGCTTTTAGCGTAAAGTGTTGAGCGACCTAAACATTTACAGCGACTTTTATAATAGCGTTATTAACTTAGACATCAGGGATGTCTAAAGCTTGTCCATAAGGACAAAGTGACACTCTCTTAAAAGAATCTCAGAACCCTGTTCACAAGATCGGGATCACACTTTCTTCGAAGAATATCAGGACCCTGTTCACAAGATCAGGATCACACTCTCATCGAAGAATCTCAGGACCATGTTCACAAGATCAGGATCACACTCTCTTCAAAGAGTGTGTTTACAATATTCATATTGGCTTATTATCCCTAGTCTTATTGACTGGAAAAAGCTCAATTTGAAGTCCTTGAAGGGGAATCCCTGACTATATTACATGACATATTTGAGCTTCATGTCTTTAACTACCTCAATCACCATTGAACAAGGTGTCGAGGTCACCATTGTTGATAATTAAAGAGTCTTAGCCGCTCGCTTATTTCTTCTTTAATCTGCCAAATAATTTTCATATTTTTGTTCATGCTTTCTAGGCTTTTTTCGAAAGTATATTACTCTTGACCAATCATGGAAGTACTTTTAACAAATTACTCTACGACTTTCAATTTTACTTCTCTGGAAAAGGCAACACGTTCAATTTTTTCTAATTTATGGGATTTTTTCTTTATTTTCTGATTTTTCAGAAAACATTTATGGGGACTAGGATTCCAAGTCATCACGACTAGGATACTAGTCGTAACGACTAGGATTCTAGTCCTATTAGGGCCTTATAATGACTCCTGGTCGTGGCAGCAAACGACTAGGATTCCATGTCGTTACGACTAGGATTCTAGTCGTTACGACTAGAATTCGTAGCCATACGACTTGGATCCTAGTCGTGTTAAGGCCTTTAGATTAGTTCTGGTCGTGGCTCCAAACAACTAGAATTTCCTTGTCGTTACGACTAGGATTTTAGTCGTGACGACTTAAATTCCTAACCATATGATTGGATCCTAGTCGTGTTAAGGGCTTTTCATTTTCTAGCATAGCCTTAAATGACTAGGAAACTCTAGTCTTTACGACTAGGATTTTGGTTGTCACGACTAGAATTCCTGGTCATACGACTAGGATTCTAGTCGTGTTAAGGGCTTTTTTTTCTTTTCAAGTCACAGCCTAAAACGACAAGGAAATTCTAGTCTTTACAACTAGCATTCTGGACGTCACGACTAGAATTTTAGGTCAACGACTAGGATTCTGGTCATGTTAAGGACTTTTTTTCTTCTAGTCATAGCTTAAAACGACTAGGAAACTCTAGTCTTTACGACTAGGATTCTGGTCGTCACGATGGTCGTGTTAAGGGCTCTTTTTTTCTTCTAGTCACAGCCTTTTCTGGTTGTCAAGACGAGAATTCCTGGTCATACGACTAGGATTCTAGTCGTGTTTAGTGCTTTTTTTCTTCTAGTCACATTCTAAATAGGAAACTCTGGTCGTCACAACTAGGATTCCAAGTCATATGACTAGGATTCAAGTTGTGTTAAAGGCTTTTTTTCATTCTAGTCACAGCCTAAAATGACTAGGAAACTCTAGTCTTTACGACTAGGATTCTGGTCATCACAACTAGAATTCCTGGTCATTCGACTAGGATTCTAGTCGTGCTTCGGGCCTTTAGTTGAGCTTGTATCACTGGAATATTTTTACTATTATTATCATTTATATTTATTTCCTTTATAGTGGGCTTTAGCCCAAATACATATTTCATTGTAAAATTTCTTTTTCTTTTTGTACTATTAATCTTCTATTCCAGAACCTTCTAGAATTTTCTTCAAAATTCTAGGCTTTGGGCCTTTATTTTGGTTTATGGGCTTTTACCGGTTGTAACCGGTTGCACTAGCTGGTAACCGGCCCATTGACTGGCACGCTAGAGCTATAAAAGAGTGGGAGTTGAGTGAGGATTTACTTCACTCACTTTTTACTTTCTAAAAATTTCACAGCTCTCTCATTCTTCTCTTCAAGTAATTTTCTGGCAAGAAAATTTCGGTGCTTCTTCACTAGAGAGATTCCCGGCCACCGTCAATCGCCGCGTTCTGGGTTTTTTCTGGGCTGCCATTCGAAGATTTCTTTGCATCTTCATCTTCTTCAATCTATTTTCTGCAAATTTTCTGGGCTTAAAGCTTGTTTTTAAATACAACAATGGCGTACCAAGGTGTTGACAGGCTAGCTTTGATGAACAAGGCCTCAAAGTCTGATGTATCTATGAAAGGTACCCCCATCACCATCCACTCTTCATATATGTCCTTAATATAAATGATAAATGTTCGAGGAGTTGAATTCCCTTCTTACTGTAAATTCAATGCCTATGACCATTTTAACAAATATCATGAAGATAGTAATATTAAGAACTTTAATGCATTTCATAACCTCCCTTCTCATTATAAGTTAACCAAACCTTCCCCTGGAGATCGAACTTGTGATTGGAGATCAGACGCCTTGTATATTTATGTAGACGCTCTAGTTGCAGGCCTTAGGTTCCCATTTCATGATTTCATACTTAGGCTCTTAGCGGACGTTCAAATCAACCCAAGCCAGCTCCCCCCTAATGCTTGGAGAAATATTATATGCTTTATGGTCATCTGTCTTAGGAAAGGTTTTCCGCTCTCTATACCGGTTTTTAGAAAGATTTTCCAGTTTGTTACTAGCCCATTTACCACTCTTGTACGCTTTGATAGCATCCCATTTGTCTTTCTCAGTTTAATAACAAATACACCTGGTATTCTAACAAATTATACAAGTGCTCTTGTGAATTTTTCTCCAATTTGGTGCAAGTATGACGACTTTGTACTACATGGGGAACATATGGCCTAAATTAAATATGATTAAGTCATATTATTAAGTCAGTGTCTAAATTAATTATTCATGTATTAAATTTATTAAATTAATTATCTATGAACTAGATGGATAAATCATATTTCCTAGTTGATTATTAGAACACTATTTATATATACGCGTTCATATATTTAAACTTAATATTTCCGGTGTCACCCGTTTACATAATTGGCAATTTTCTATATTGCTTATAGCTTGAAGGGAAGCAAGATTTATGACTATTGGTGAGATTGCGAAGCTGTATGAATAGGAAGACTTGATAACTCAACACTAGAACAGGACAGGTAAATAATACTACATCTACACAGAAATCAGGAAGAAATGAAGACAAGGTAAATACAAAGAATCAAAACATTAGAAGAAATTTTGAAGTCTACTACAGGTCATTGAAAGAAGTTCATTAATATGTTTATGCCTCAGTGAATAACAAGGTTTAAAGACTTTCAAGGTTTCAGGAGTGTTGAAGATTCAGTATAATGTGCCACTAGAAGATTTCAGTGTTTGAAGCAATAAGGTTGATTGAAATGCTTAACAGTGGATTGTTTTGCTAATAATATGAAAGCCTGAGAGCGGAACTAGTCGTCTGTGAACCAGACCAATTGCACTAGGCGTTGGTGATCCGTGAAGGGAAACTAAATATTGTTGCTCAAAAAAATTGTTAAGTAAGGGGTTGTATACAAGAAAGGACAGAAGTGAAATCTATGTATAAGTTGGTCCTGAAAATGCAGCACTGGAAAGTACTGTGACCTTAATGCAAAGGAGGAAAAGCGTGGGGTACTGAAGTACAGTTTTCCAGGTCATGTGGGTGTCTTGGTCAGGGCTCCAGGTTTTGTTTTTAAAAGTGATGTTTATTTATAAACTTTATATTTGTGAACTTTAAATTAATTTATTTTATAAACTTAAGTTGGTTTATTTTATAAACTTTAAAGTTTATTTTATAAACCTAAAATAGTTTCTAAATAAATTGGTTTAAATAAGTTTATTTTATAAATAGGTATAAGTTTATTTTATAAACTCTAAAATAATTTATTTTATAAACTTTTGTAATTTATCTTATAAACTTGAATTAGATTATATTATAAACTTTAATTAAGTTTATTTATAATCTTACATTAGTTTATTTTATGAATTGTAAGCAGTTTATTTAATTAAATCATTTTACTCTTTAAACTTACAAAACCTTAGGTGATTATGTCTTTCTACTTAAACATGACGACTTGACTCCTGGAGATGCCTGAGGTTCATCTGTCGATGTCCAGTAACAAGACACTGTTGACACTTGTAATCTGGATACCCATCATCTGCTACCAGGAGTTGTAGCTGTCGACAGTTACAGAGTTGTTATGCAGAAACAAAGTACAAGAATAGCTAACTGTTCGACATCTCCTTGGTGTTAGAGTCTTGTGTCGACACTTTAAACAGAAGCGCTGCTGTCAAACTTCACTTGGAACTGTCGACAGCACAGAGCTTACTGTCGACTGGATACCAACTGTCAACAGATAGATTGTAGTGATGCAGCCATCAAGTGGTTCATGGTACACACTACGTTATTATGTCGACAGTTTCTGTATAAAACTGAGTATGCAATACCTTGTTCCTGTATCGACAGTTACAGCAGATGTGACGTTGTTCTAAGGCAAACAGCATGATATGAAATTCTGTCGACACTTGGGTGAAGCTCTAACTGTTGACTAATGTCTACTGGAGTGACGTCTAAGTGAAAATGGATTTCAGCAAGACAGAGAGGTCGTCACTTGAAGGCTGTACACTAATGATGCTTGGTGACTTCTGCAATTGACTGTCAAGCTTGGCATTTGTTGTCTAATACAAAACCATGTCGACACTTGCAGGCTAACAATGCAGAAACTAAGTAAAAGATCAGATGTACTGAGTTTACCTATGTCGACAGTTGCACCATATATCAGCTGCTTTAATTCCCAAGGCAAAGGTGGCTACTCATTCACATAAACCAGTCGACAGTTACAAAGAAAATGTAGTCGACACTTAGCATACCCGGCTAAATCTTTATACAATCAACTTTATTGAATGCAGCAAATTGTTTACAAGGCTATTAATTGGTCACGTGTTCATTTGATATAAAGACTACCCAAAAAGCAGCAAAGCCACAATAATTCAGTGGGTAACAATTGGAAAAGTGTTATGTTCATCTTCTCTCCCACGGGAGCTGATGGGAGCTGATGAAAGAAACAAAGAGAGACAGAGGAGTTCAATCGAATTGTATATCCATTAAACTTCTCACCGGAGAAACGTTATAATGCCCAGTTTAATTCTTGTATATTCTTAAGGGGTATTATAATCGTTATCCGGCAATTAAATCCTTAGGCAAACAAAAGCTAGATCATTGTATAGGATTCAATTTGTTAATCTTTGTAGAAGCAAGAACATTGTTGTTTTTGGATTGTAGCCCGTTAATTTATTTACCGGAGTGTAGCAACCCTTCGAGGATTTATATATTTAATATATTTCCGAGAATATTTTGTGTTCTTTATCTTATGTCCTAAACACTATTCACCTCAAGGACACGGAACCACTAACCAAACACTAAATTGAATATCCGCAAAAGATTCATAAGAATGAGTTGCATAGCAAATTCAATTATCAGACTACAATCCATTCCAAAAGAGAATTTTTTTAATTTAGTGAGTATCGTATTTAACCCCTCTACAATACTTCGGGACTTAACAATGACCATACAATGGTTCTGTCATAAAAATGAAATGTAGGTCGAGCGTACATTCAATGTCATAAGAAAGAAAAAGTAGGTCCAGCATACAATTCTGATGCAAAGTTTTCAGTAAATGCACTCTTTAATTATTATATAATTTTACTTATTAAAAAAATACTAGCTTAGAACCCGTGCGATGCATGGGCTTTTTTTTAATATTATATTATTTTTTTAATTTAACTTTAATTAAATTCATAGTGCATTTTGTTTTAAAAAGTAATTGGTTGGTTATTAATAATTATAAATTATTATTTTATTTAATTAAATAGAATTTTTCATATTATTTTTGAAAAATAAGTGGAACTTGGTTAGAAAAAATAGAAAAGCTAAAAAAGAGGTGTTTTATTACTTTTATGTGAGGAAAATAGAAAGGTAATGTTTTTTCATTGCTTATAATATTTCTTGAAATAAAAGTATTTTAGTCAATAAAAATAAAAAAGGTAACATATTTTGACTGAAAAGGGTAACAGCATGTGATATTTTTACATAGTGCATATAAAACTTTTTATAAAAATACTTATTTTAAATTATACTAGCATTTTACCCGTGATACGTACCGAACCGTTATTTTTTAAAATATAAAAAGTTTATATTTATTATATTTAAAATCATTAAAGGTCCATTATCATTATTACAGTCTCGATATTCTATTTTTCAAAATATTCGTATATACTCAACAACACC
>PHNY01000951.1:50658-66772 GCA_003724115.2 Anethum foeniculum
CTGTATTTTTAGAAATCCTCTCTTCTTGACTATTGTTATTCGATGAAGTCCACCGTCTTTGAGAGGTTGGTCATTCCAATGAAAAACTAGAAGCAGTCACGTCGACTCTATTATTCTTAGCCATAAGTCTATCCTCAACAACAAATATATTTATGTGACTTGACATAATGTCATAACTCGAGGATTATACAACAGAAGTTTGAGAGAGGTTTGTTCTTGAGTGAGGATATTCATTGTATATTCAATATAGAAACACTTGATTACCCAAACATAAAATGTCATACACATATAGCTATATTGAGAGATTGAGCGAGAAAGTTTGTATTGAATATTTCATATGCTTAGTTGATCTCTTTTGATATAGATAGGTATATACTTTTCATATCAACTAGCTACCATTTGTAGGTGTAAGTAGACTTCTAAATATATTTTTTTAATAAATATTTTAAATCCAAATAAATAATTTTAATGTAATTAAGTTGCTTAGAATTATAATGCAAAACTCAAATTGTACATATTTGACAAAGAAGTTATACTAGCATTTAAACTAATAATATATAATTATGTATTATTATATAATTGAAAATTTAGTTATAATAAATACACATAAAAATCTGGATCCGATCCTGATATCCGAATTTCAAAAATTTATGATCTGAATCCGATGTGAATTTAATCAAAAGAATTTGGTTTAGATATCCAATTCGATTTATTAGGATCAAAAATCCCAAAATTTGAATTGAAAAACTAGATATCAGATCGAAATTTGGATATCCAAATTTTTAGAATTTTTTGCTCACATATGGCATGGCACATGTCATAACATTTGCTCTTTATGCTCATATTTTCATAGTACGGGCCTTGGATGTCGACTGGGCTCAAAATGGGTTTTGCTCTTCAGTTGGGCTATTACTAGCCTATCAATGGGCATTTTATTTCTCAAACTAATTAAGAAGAAGGACCATTCTCAAATTAGGTCTATATATATTCACCTGATAGTGTGTTTGCTTCACCTCTCCGCCTCCATCAAACAATTTCAAGGGATTATTCAAAAAACTACTTTTGACGCTCCAATAATGGCAAGTTCTTTCTTATGATCTAGATTATAAAAAATCCTCTCTCATCCCCTTACTCTTAATTCTTGTAAATACGTTTATTATAGGTAATTGCATTCATAATAATACTAATCTAACTTATATCTTGAGATTTGTTTCATGTAGAAGTCATGTAATTTATATCTTGAATCCATTCATCTTTTTTGTTTCTCATACCTATAATTTGCTCATCTTTCCCTTGTATTAAATGTATAAATTCATGAATTTCCGCGTTTTCATCTCTAGTGGAGTTAGTAGGCATGAATGTTGCTATGAGTTCATGGATCTTCATTATTTAAATGCATTTCTTTTTTTGTTAAGCGGAAAAACTTTATTCTCTTTGATATATGCATTGTGTTTTATTTGTATCTACTCTTTTCAATTGTAGGCACTTTCAATTGTCTATTAATGTGCCCATGGGAGGCACATGCCTCATATACATTTTTAGGTTTGTTTATAATAATAAAAATAAATTAGAATAAATTTAAAAAATAATATCAATCCACCAGCTACAACAGCCATGGAAAATTTGATAGTGTATTTGATAGTTTTGTATTTTCAAATTGCTTTTTACAACAAATTTGAAAACAAATATTTGAATATTTTTTCATAAATAGTTTGATAAGCATGATGTATACTTCAATACAAAAAATATGTTTCCTATGGATGATTATTAGAAATCACATATATTGTTCTACTAATATATTCAAGTAAATACAACTGCACATACTACTTTCTATGTGCCAAAATTAAGTTGTCTCCATATTTCTACTTCTTCTTTTTTCTGTTCTACACTAGACTAGACCTAGATATGTATAGCTTTAAGTAAATATCATATTCACAAATTGATTTGAAAGGACATACTTCCTATAACCATACCTAATGTATATATCATATTAACAATGAATTCTTTACTTGTTCACGTTCACAAACTAAAACTTGTTTACTGTGAAAGCATGGGAAGAGTTATGGACGACAAGAGTTTATGAACTTGCAAAGCATGGGAAGAGTTATGGACGACAAGAGTTTATGAACTTGCAGTTGAAAGTGAAGAGAGACCAACTACATTTGTGAAGTAGAGACGGAACAAGAACGAAAAAGGCTTGCTGATTGAGAGGTTAGGAGTGAGGTTTGATTCTTCTCGATAGTTCCTATGTTGTTTTATATTTTTTTATTTGAGGGTCCTCTTTGATGTTTGAGTAACTTCGTTTCTTATCCCATTTTGCACATGAAGAAAAAATTCTTAGCCCATTTACTGAATCTAATTACAATTATTTGAATATTTAAATTTAATATATACAAATAAATTTTTACTTCAAAAAAAAAGCATGTTCAAATTCTTTATTAAAGAACAAATTAATACAAAAAAAATCAATATTATAATTCATGTTGTATGTCCGTATAACCCACAATTAACTAGGTTTTGAATCGTGTAACATCCATATCTAACAATAAAACAAAAATTCAAAATTAAATACCAGCATGATCTTCATTCAATTAGAGATCAGAGAAAATTTGACTAAGACCTAAATTAGTTTTAAAAAATTGATTTCAAATGTCCTAAACAATGTTGTATGAACTTGGTCATATTTATGTACTCAAGAATGAATATAAGAATAAACGTAAAATATCCTTTTTTTTACGAAAATAACTAGATGAATCAACAACAGTGGTTTGTAATTTAAGGTCCATACATAAAATCAATCTCAAAAGCTCATGTCATTATAAAGCATAATTTATTTAAAATCACCGTTAACATGGTGGTATATGTAGGTGTATATATAAAAAAGTGTTGAAATAATCAATTAGCCTATATGACTTACCCATCAAGTTCATACATAATTAATTCTGTAAATGAATATTCAACTTAGGTCATGACTTAACCATATAACTTGGACATAATTAATTTAGGTCATGACTTGCAGATCTAGCACAAAGTCGTGACACTTAGCAGAAAAATTCATAAACAACACTTTTCTTGTATAATTCTTGTTCTAATCTAGTTTGTGGTGGTTGTATAATTCCTGGTAGATTAGCAAAAACAATTTAAAATAATGATATATACATATTTTAGTTTGCAAAATATAATACATACACTTTAAAGTCCATTGGAGGTAAGAAGATTTCACCAATAGAATCATCCACTTTACCACAAACACCCTTGGCGAAAATATGAAATAAGTGTCATTAATTTAACAGGTTACTTACGGTTCACTCATGTATACATATATATAAGAGGATATATGCATAATGTGAGAAATAATTGTCAAACTAGATGGTCTGAGAATTAGTATAATGGGTTAGGGTTTGGATAGAGTCGGGAAATACCCACAAAGAGTGGCACTTTAAAGGATGAGAGGAGGCGGGATGATATAGTACTTTGAATTCAATTAGACCGTCAAGCTCAAATCCCTCAATCAAATCAACAATTCGATTGAGGGATTTGATCTTGACCGTCGAATTGAATTCAAACTGCTGTATTATCATGTCTTCTCCTTTCATAAAGCGTCACTCCTTCTCTATGCCCTTATTGTAAACACTAACAACTATTTATTAGACCAAATTCAATCTAGTTTGGCCATTAATCCTCACATTATGCATATATCCTCTTATGTATTTGTATATAATACAAAACTTTTGATAACCCTTTTCATTTAATGACTTTAATTGTATATTTTTGCAAGTGGATGTACCTCATAAAGTAGGTGAATCTTGTTGTGAAAATTTGTTACCTCTTATGGGCTTTAAAGGTATGTATTATATATTGCTAAAGAAAGTTTATGTATAATTGTTTTAATGTATTTTTGAATTCTTTTAGTATACTAAGAATTATACCACCACAAACTAAACTAGAATAAGAATTATATAAGTAAAATGTTCTTTGTGAATTTTTCTCCAATTTGGTGTGAAGTATGACGACTTTGTGCTATATAGGTAACACATGCCCAAATTAAATATGTTTGAGCCATATGGTTAAGTGAGCGTCTAAATTGATTATTTATGTACTGGATTTATTAAATTAATTACCTATGAACTAGATGGAACTAGATGGGTAAGTCGTATTTTCTAAATTGATTGTTAGAACATGATTTATACATACACTTATATATATTTAAACATTATATATCCCGCGTCACCAGTTCATATATCGTACCCCCATCAACCCATCGAACAATAAACCACACTCATCTAACTTAAAAATCAACCATGTCAACTCAATATACTAATAATAAAGTTAAAATCGAAAGCATGAAAGAGAATGAGAATGTATCCGGTGAATTGAACATCCCATCCACCCATGATACCTAGTACTTAGGATACCAAAGTAATTTCATATCTATTGTATGAAAATAAAAGTAATGATCTATGTTGTTATATTAAACTTTTGAAATAATTTACAAAATAGAATTATATGCTAGAACATATAATTTCGTCTATCGAACTCACCTTAGCTAAAATTTAGCTAAAATTTTAATAAGTTAATTTAAATTAATGAGAAGTAAACAATACTCCAAAACATGAGATATAAAATTATATAAATATAAAAAAATATATTATTTCTATGAATAACTAAGTGCTTAATATTAAAGTTCCTGACACTTATTAAGCAATATACGTAATCATGTATCACAAAAATTGTCAGCTCAAAAATCTCTAAAACAGTAGTTATGTACACATGACATGTTCTTTTTGATGGGGTAACAATGATAGTTTTTGTCATTATATTTTATTGGTATTATTACATGTGATGTTAAACAAGTTAGAGGTTTACAAGAATTATAAATAATTTGATAAATTCTGATAACATAATTGTTGAAGTTTCACTACTTACAATTTGTCTAACACATTCAAACTAGAGTTATACTAGGAGTTACTATTACACACTCCAAGCACCAAGATTATAATAGCCAAATAAGTTTCATTTATAATTTGAGGGGACTAATGGACAATGGTATCAATCCCTTGTTTTTCTTATGACCTTGAGGAACCCCCAAAAACACTTCCTTACGCAAAGTATCATTAGAAATGCATTGATAACAACTAGTTGAGTAATTGACCAGTTTTGCCTAAAGTTAAAATGATTCTAAAAGTTGTCATTTAAGCTATTGGAGCAAAAGTATGAAAGAAATCAAGTCTATTTATAACTTATCATAAATAGATTGTCAGCCGCAAACACTGGTGTTTATCATTTTTTTTCCAGATTGTGCAAAAAAAATCTAGGACAACTGGACTTAATTACAATGGTATAATTCCGGTGACTCTAGTTTATTTGAGTTCTAGGAAAGAGTTAAAACCCATCATTTTTTTAGTTTATGTTGAAGACATGGTCCACACACGCAATGATACTTCACTTATGGCTTATGTTCTTGCCTTTCCAGGTAGTCAATTCAAGATCAAAGATCTTGGTCCTTTGAAGTATTTTTTCGGGATTGAAATTCCAAAGTCATCTACAGGCATTTATCTACATAAGAACATATACTCGTTGGATATTATGGAGGATGTTGGTTATGTGGATGCTAAGCGTATAGAGGTGCCACTAAATCAAAATTGCAATCTTATTACAGACTCTGAGTCTCCTTTTCTGAAAGATAATTTCATGTATTGAAGGTTTAATAGGAAGGAACATTTACCTCACTAGCACTAGACCATGTCTTTAACATGCAGTTTATTATATTCTGGCACAATTCATGCATAAATGCTAGCACTAGGAGGTGCATTGATTGACTACCCAAAACTTATCATGTGTATGAAGAACACATGTGGTCAGGGAATATTATATCTAGCTCTTCTACCTTTGATCTTAAAGTTTTTGCTCATACGAATCGAGTAGGATGTAAACAGACAAGACAATCTCTTACAGAGTTTTTTGTTACTCCGGGAAATTCTTTAATCTCAGGGATATGCAAACGTCAATCAACCATTTCCAGACTGTTGAGGCTGAATGTCATGCCTTGGCTGAGGTATGCTGTCAAAATTACATGAACGTACGATGTATATAGAGATTGATCATTACCTTGTTCACGGAAAACTAAAGCCCGGTATGGTAGTTACTCATCATTTGCCCTCTACTAAACATGCAGATTTATCCACTAAATTTCTTGCTTTGTATTAGCTAAAGTATTTACTGTTCAAGTCAAGAGTTTGTTATCTGCTTCATACTTCTAACTTTAGGGGGATGTTAGATATAAGATATAAAACATAGCTTAGAAAATAAGAAGTTAAGTTTGTAATTAACAAAAATAGGTACAAGCATTTATCTCTTTATGAATGTGAGATATGAAATGATCTCTTGTCTTTCATCTTCTTGATTGAATATTACATATAGGTTTATGAGAAGTTATGCTTGTGACAGAACTTTTTGATGAAAATTAAACAAATTACTCTCAACATAAAGCATTTCAATTTTCACATACCAAACCTTCAATCCAACTATCCTTGGTTCGTTATTTTGTCACTGAAACCTTTTATGTTATGAATCAAGTCCATGCAACTTGCTCAAAATTCTTGTCATGGGTTGATAATCGAAGGTAATCAAGTCCATGCAACTTGCTCAAATTTCTTGTCATGAGTTTATAGTTGAAGGATTTTGTTTTAGTTAAAGTGCAGTACTGCTTTCATCAAAAATTACTTATCTTTGATTTTTATTTATTTTAGGGAGTATGGAGCACATATCTCTTTATATTTTTTCTAATTTTTTTATAAGTGGGATGCTGATGCTCTACAATTATAGTTGTGTTTGTGGTTTATGCAAACATTATAGTTGTATTTATACTTACACAATTGTATACGTTGGAGGTTGTAACTACTAAGATGTTACTGAACGTAATCATTATTATTCTTTTGTTATTATCCTTTACACAAATAAGATATACCCCATCATCATTATCTTGAACGGTCATCATGTCATAATGAATATAAAATTATATATTATGTTTTTAATAATTTTTTAGATTTTAATAGTTTGTTGATATTTAATGAGAATTTTAGTAAATTTATGAGAATTTTCTATAACTTTAATTAAGATGATGATTAAATAAATAAGATGTGGTCGCTTGCAATTTTGTAATATCATGTACTCTATATAGATAGATTTTATGAGTATTTAAGTGGCTATACGTATACTCTACATAGTGTTAGGAGGAAACACCCACACACATAAGAGATCCAATCAACCAATACGGAGTACACACACAAATTCATAACGCAGCAAACCCACGTCCCAACTTGTATTATTAATCAATAACAATTATCAATAATACATCAATACATAACACCTCAACGGTGTCCCAAACCCAATAATTAAGCCAAACAATCCTTAAGCATACAATCAAACAATAACACCTCAATAGTGTTCCAAACCTGATACTTGAGCCAAACAATGCTCAAGCATCTCCCAAACAATAGCTAAGGATACATCTTAAGTATTCGTTATGCCTTGAAACAATATGACTATGTATATATAGCCACCCCTAACTTAGCCACCAAGACTTAACATACTTGCACAAGTCTTACCATACTTGTTATACAAGCCTTCATTTCTTGATGTCCAATATTCCAACTTTGTGACCATTAAATGAAATCAATGGTAAAGATCATGGTCCTCTAGTTCTCTTGTTAATGAGAGTTCTCTTTTGAACCTCCTCCTATATATATATATATATATATATATATGTTAACAATCCCATCAAACTCACCATGACAAATAGGGAGTTCGCCGAACAAGAAACCAAGCAACGTAACCAAACAAATCAAAAGCTGTAATATAGAAAACAAGAGCATCCAAAGGAATCCAAAAATGGCATGATGAATTCAAACGAAGCAAAAACTTCCAAGTGAATTCAAAGTCACGCATGGGAAGACCAAGAGAAAGAAAAGTCCAATGATGAAACCGAAACACGAGAGAAAACAGAGTATCCATGTTATTTTAAATGTAAACAAATCTGCAACTAAGGTATACGCGAACCAAAATCAAAGCTAGCAAAATATTCCAATGAGCAAGAGAAAATACATTATCTTCAAGTCATCCGACTATCAAGCAAAACAAAATAAATTTACCATCTTCAAGTCATCCAACTATCAAGCAAAACAAAATAAATTTACCACGAACAAACACATATGAATGCCAAAACTGAAACTAAAACCTAATTCGTAAATTTTATCCAAATCTAAATCAAACACAATAACCAATCTAAACCAACTCCAAATGCACAAGAAGTAGTCTATTCAGCCTTATAATTTGAAGGAAAAGTCAAATGATACTACTAACTCGAGTTTACATTCGAGTTGCTTAGTCTTGTTCCTTTAAGTCCCTTTAAATTTTAAATTCAAAGCTACATTAAGGGCTCGAATATTCAAGACTATAACTTTCTAAATGAACTTGGTAAATAGAATTGATTCAACCAAAACAACCAAGTCAAGAAGCACCTATGTTCCACCAAATTATAAAACTGAGTTCTTATAATCCTTTTCGTGTTTAAGTCCTTTTGAAAGATAAGTTCAAAAGTAAGTCAAGGACTAAGTAATACAAGATTATAATAAGAAAAGTGCACTTGTCAAATGATATAAACAAGCTAAGTAAAATTATGCACTTGACTTTGTACACTCGGACGAATGTAATTCGGCTTGGCCGAGTGTATGTAGTCTTGCTCTTCACATTCTTTTGAAAATTATGATCAAGAGAAATACAAGACTACAATCTACAACAAGCACTGGGTAAATATATTTTGCTCAAGAAAAAATCCAACCAAGTCCAAACTCTAGTCGGCCGAATAGATTTATGGTTTAGGCCGAATGATTCGTGTCTTCTTTGTAGAAGGATTAAGTGGCATGGCTTTGTTAAGTCTTGGTTTGAAAATAAAACCTTAATACCAAGTCACAAACTAACAAAGTAGATCCAAGCTTAAACAATAGATTGATTAGTAAAAATCATGTTTTAAACCACTTCAGTAAAACAAGATGTAAACACTTTTGTTTTGAATCAAAAATAGTTTAGTTTTCTTAAAACACTTCAAGCCTTCAACCTTGACTGTAAGGACTTCAATAATTAGAAATTGAATATCTAAATCTTGATAAATTTTCTGCAATGGCTCCAAAATACACTACATGAATAAATCAAGAACAACGATATTTTTATGCCAAAGCGAATGAAACTTGTAACAAGTTGTATAAAAGGATAGGTCAAGCAGGTATAAGCATAGATAAACAAGTTACAAGTAAAATAACTAACTTATCACCCTTGATCTTACAAAGGCTCAAGCACCTCTAATTCAAGAGGAAGCTACAAGATATACAAGTTAGGATCGAAGCCGAAATCACACAAAAATAGTCGGCGGAAATAAAATCGGAAGAGGCCGAAAATATGGTTCAAGGGCTCAAAAAGTGATATAAAGGCTGCAAGAAATGAGCAAGAGGGCTACCTAAAGTAGTGAAGATGAGTGTATGTTTAAAGATTCCACAGTCTGCAAATTATTTATGCACTATCCATATCAATTGTTGGAGTGTTGGAGCTATAGGAAATGTTGTTTAAAAGTCGTGCAGTTTTGCATAGTCGACAGCCTAAAATTATATAAATTAATGATGATTATCATTCGACAGTTCAAAGAATTGCAAAGCAAGAGAACAAGGCTCGATAGTCTCTATAAATAGAAAAAGTTTATTTCGATAACTGCATTTTTAGAAATACTCTCCTATCCACTATTGTTATTGGATATTGGATAAAGTCCACCATGTTTGACAGATAGGCCATTTGAATGAAAAACAAGAAGAAGTCACGTCGACTCTTTTATTCTTAGCAACAAGTCTATTCTTAACAACAAATATATTGATGTGACTTGACATAATTTCATAACTCAAGGATTATACATGGGATAATTTTTCATACAACAGAAATGTGAGAGAAGTTTTTTTTTGAGTGAGGATATTTATTGTATATTCAACATAGAAGCATTTGATCACCCACACCTAAAATGTTACACAAATATAGCTATATTGAGAGATTGAGTCAGAAAGTTTGTATTGAATATTCACATGCGTAGTTGATCTCTTTTAATATAGATAGGTATATACTTATCATATGTACTAACTACCACTCTTAGGTGTAAGTAGATTTGTAGATATTTATTCTCAATACATATTTTTAATCCAAACAAAATAATTTTAATGTATTTAATTTGCTTAGAATTATAATACAAAACTCAAATTGTACATGTTTGACAAAGAAGTTATATTGGTATTCAAACTAATAAAATATAATTATGGTATTATTGTATAATTGAAAATTTAGTTATAATAAATACGCATACAAATCTGGATCCGATCTGGATATCCAAATTTCCAAAACTTATTATCCAAATCCGATGTGAATTTAATCAAAAGAATTTGGTTTAGATATCCAATCCAATTTATCATGATCAGAAATCCGAATTTCGAATTAAAAAACTAGATATGGGATCGAAATTTGGATATCCAAAATTTTTAAAATTTTTTGTTCACCTATGACATGGCACATGTCATAACATTTGTACGTTATGCTCATATTCTCGTAGTACGGGCCTTGAGGCTTGACTAAGCCCAAAATGGGTTATGCTCTTTAGTTGGGCTAGTACTAGCCTATAGGTAGGTATATTATTTCTCAAACTAAGAAGAAGGACCATTCTCAAATTAGGTCAATATATATTCACCTAATAGTATTTTTTTTTTCACCTCTCCGCCTCCGTCAAACAATTTTAAGAGATTATTCAAAAAGCTACTTTCGACCCTCGAATAATGGCAAGTTCTTTCTCATGCTTTAGATTATAAAAAATCTTCTCTCATCCTCACTCTTAATTCTTGTAAATATGTTTATTATATATAATTGCATTCATAATAATACTAATCTAACTTATAACTTGAGATTTGTTTTCCGTAGAAGTCATTTAATTTATATGTTAGATCTATTCATCTTTTTTATTTCTCATACCCATAATTTACTCATCTTCCCCTTGTATTAAATGTATATATTCAAGAATTTCCTCTTTTTCATCTCTAGTGTAGTGGAGTTAGTAGGCGGGAATGTCGCTATGATTCCATGGATCTTCATTATTTAAATGCACTTCTATATTTGTTAAGCTGAAAAATTTTGTTCTCTTGATATATGCATTTTGTTTCTACTCTTTTCAATTGTAGGCACTTTTAATTGAAAATTCTCACCTCTGTTAGTGTGCCCATTGTCAGGATACATGCGTCAGATACATTGTCAGGTTTGTTGATAATAATCAAATAATTAAAAAATAATATCAAACCACCGGCTACACCAGCCATGGAAAATTTGATAATGTGTTTGATAGTTTGGTATTTTTATATTGTTTTTTACAACATATTTGAAAACAAATATTTGAATATATTTCCATAAGTTTTGTGTTACTCAGGCAATTCTTTTAGCTCCGCGAAATGCAAACGTCAATCAACTGTTTCAGACTTAGGCTAAATGTCATGCCTTGGGTGAGGTATGTTATCAAAATTTCATGGCTTGTCACTTTGTTCTAAGAACTATTTCCATAACCCTTGTTTCTTTATACTTTGACAATAAA
Source organism: Anethum foeniculum (assembly GCA_003724115.2). Lineage (NCBI taxonomy): Eukaryota > Viridiplantae > Streptophyta > Magnoliopsida > Apiales > Apiaceae > Anethum > Anethum foeniculum. The sequence continues at coordinate 62,321 of PHNY01000951.1, forward strand.
TACATTATTTTTAACTTTATTTTCCAAGTATATAGAAATTGATCGTCACCTTGTTTACACAAAACTAAAGCCAGGGGTCGTAGTTACTCATCTTTTGCCCGCTAGTGAACATGCAGACTTATTCACTAAATCTCTTTCTGCGTATTAGCTAATGTATTTACTATTCAAGTTAGGAGTTTGTGAGCTGCTTCACACTTCTAACTTAGCAAATGATAGCTTAGCAAATCATAAGTTAAGTTTTCTAAATAAAAATAGATACAAGCATTTATTTATCTATGAATGTGAGATATGAAATAATCTCTTGTCTTTCATCTTCTTGATTGAATATTACATATCGATTTATGAGAAGTTGTGCCTTGTAACAGAGCTTTTTGATGAAAATTAAACAAATTACTTTGGACATAATGCATTTGAGTTTTCACATGCCAAAGCTTCAATCTAACTATCAGTGGTTGTTTATTTTGTGACCGAAACCTTTTATGTTATAAATCAAGTCCATGCAACTTGCTCAAATTTCTTGTCCAGGATTGATAGTAGAAGGTAATCAAGTCCATGCAACTTGCTCAAATTTCTTGTCATGAGTTTATAGTCGAAGGATTTTGTTTTAGTTAAAGTGCAATGCTGCTTTCATCCCAAATTACTTATCTTTGATTTTGGTATGTATTTTAGGGAGTGGGAGCATAGCTCTTTATATATATTTTTTAATTTTTTTATAAGTCAGATGCTATGCTCTACAATTATATTTGTGTTTATGCTTTACACAAATATTATAGTTGTATTTAAATTTGCACAATTGTATACTTTGGAGGTTGTAACTACAATTATATTATGCACATCATCATATATGAGTCCATTTCCTTGAATGGACATGGTAATAATATTCATGGTTCAATATTTTTCTCAGACACCCATACCCATTTCTTCGGGATTTGCCAACATTCTCGACTCCAGTCTAAAAGATTCTAAGTTGGCCTTCACATTCTTGCAATCATACGTTTTCAAACCAACTATGCGGCTACAAGAGCTCAACAATGGTCTGTCCACTACATGTTTTAATGAGAGTACATGTCTCATTATTTTTTTTACTTGGATCATTTTAGAGGCATCAAATTACATGACATGGGCATCTTATAATTTAATCAATTTTTAAGCCAAAATTTTCATTCTTTGCGAGCCTATATCTTTGTTCCCTTCGTTACACTATTGTTTAAAAGTGACTATTTAGGTTTATTGAACAATTACTCTCTCTTTCACATTTTTTTGCCATTTACAATATTTTCGCTTGATTCCAGTTAAGAAATTGGATAATTTACAAAATGATTTATTATTGAGTTACCTTTATTAGTATAATAAAGAAGGTTATTGATAACGGATAATGTGTTTGTTTTCTCATTCTAAACTTATTGTATCGCTCTTGGATTTAAAAAATGATATATTTATTCCACAATTTTGGGATCACAAACTATGAGTCATATTATTTCAATGAGCATTATTTGTTGTCTTGTTATCCTTATGTTGATAAACGGGTTCTAAATCCTTTTAATATAGGTATAACAATGCTTCTTGTCTATGTTTTTGCACTCTTAGTTTTTGTAATTTTCAACTTTGGTTCTCAATGATTACACACATTACACAAGTGCAACTTGGTCGTAATTAGTGGGTGTAATCATTATTCCCATCATTTTATTAACACGTTTCACGTTTGTATATGTGCTTCTTTTGTTAATGATCATAGCCTAGGTTGATGTAAGTTGGACATTATGTCCATGAAATGTTTGTTGGTTGAATATTCTTATGTGTAAAAATGCAAAAAGATGAATAACCAAAATTTAACAAATATTGAGTAATTCATGTAAGTTTCTATGAAATCACTCCTTTATATTTGTTTTGCATACTATTTTTTACAACATATTAGTCTATAATAATTGTTAAAGGGTTCTCTCAAAATTTTCCTAATAATAATAGGGTTTTAATATAATATAACTAGTTATCAATTACAAGAGAACATAGTTTTATATAGCCAACAATTAAACACTAATAAAGAAAATTATGGTAATAAGAATATTATTATAATAGCGGAACTATCTAATAATATTATTATTATATATGTTAACATTCCTCCTCAAACTCAAGATGGCCAATCAAGAGTTTGCCAAACAAGAAACGAAGCCACGTAACCAAACAAATCCAAAGCTGCAATACATAAAGCAAGAGCATCCAAAAGAATCCAAAACTGGAGTGATGCATCCAAACAAACCAAAAACTTCCAAGCGAATTTAATGACAAGCGCAAAAAAAAGAGAAAGAATAATTCAAAGATGCAACCTCAACACAAGAGAAAACATAGTATCCATGTTATTTCAAATGTAAACAAAACAGTAACTCAAGTATATGCGAACCAAAATCAAAGCTAGCAAAATATTCCAAATGAGCAAGAGAAAATAAATTATCTTCATGTCATCCAACTATGAAGAAAAACAAAATGAATTTACCACCAACAAACACAAATGAATGCCAAAACTGAAACTAAATCCAAATTCGTAAATTTTATCCAAATCAAAATCAAACCCAATAACCAATCTAAACCAACTCCAAATTCATATTATAACTGAATCGAAGTCAAGAAACTGAATCCAAATTCAAACTATATCCAATCTTAACTCAAAATAATCCCGTGAAGGGCCAATGTGCCTAGAGCACTGGATAAAAAATTAATCAAAGTAACAATTTTACCAAAGAATTCCATGAAAGAGAAGAAACAGAGAGCGTGTGTGAGAGTCCCAATCATTATAAAATAAAACTAGGAGAAAAAATTTAACCAAATCAATTTTTAACCCCGAAAAATCCAACCAATTCGAAGCAATAGAACCAACCTAGCTCTTGATACGATGTCTTAAAGAAATCATTTAAGGAAAAAAATAGAACCAATTTGGAGAAGAAAACAAGAAGAGACAATAATCGAAACAGATATATTAAACCTAACAAATTGACTCACCATCAAGCAATCACACATGGAACCAACCTAGCTCCTCGTAATAAAATATTGTGAGAAGGATAAAAATAGAGTTTTATTCTAATATAATATATAGCCAATAATTGATCAATAATAAAAAAAATTATTCTAACAAGTAAACAATTATAATAACGAAAATATCTAATAATAATAATGGCGTATATAGTAACATTCCGATGGTAATAGTCATTCTATAATATAGAGTACACAAAACCTCGATAAAACCAAGGTAAAAACCCAAAATACAAGTTTAGCACCTAGAAAAAAAGAGTATCACTTTAAATTAAGAACCACGGGTATATAAATTAAGATTAACAACAATAATTCTTTATCGTTCTTAATAGTTGAATTTTAATGGACTACACGATTATACTCCCAATATTACTACTACTTCCTTGAGCGTTGCATTTCTATCTTCTTTAACATTACAGAGTTCAGGTACCACATATCTACCACTTGCATTATATTCATTCATCTCCAATATGGCATTTGTAACTGCTTTATGTATTTCATTTCCCCATTCTTCTTTTAGATTTTTAAGCGTTTCATCATGTGGATCAATAATTTCCTGTGATATGATATTTCATTAGTTATCAAGTTCAAAAGCGTTGGAGCATGATAAAAATATAGCATAACTTCTTATAACTCCTAATTCATAAAATGTTAAAGGTTTCATTTCACAGCTCAGTTGCAGCGCCATATTTGACAACATAGACTAGGTGTGCAATGGATGATAAAAAATATACATGCAGTTCCAGGTAAGACTATTTGAAATCAATGCATTACCTTTTCTTCTCCATCAACCTTGGAAATCTTAAATGGATGCCATGCCGGGTCCATCACTCTCCTGCCACTGGGTGAAAAGTTCTTCTGCCTTAATTTTTGCTTCACCTGGTGGAAACTTTTCTTTGCATGCTCGCTTGAAGACTTTCTGGTCAAGTTCTCCCATTCTTTTAATGCTGATAAGTGTTCGCGGCCCAGACAATTCTTTTCCTAAACCCTGTTATTAAAATACATACATTATCCACCTGTACAAAAACTAGGTGGCTGATAAAAGCAATAAGTTTTATCATTAAATGATAATTTAAATATGTTGTTGGTGGGAGTCTAACCTTACGCCCCTTATTACCCATAAGTTAATCCAGTACAATAGTTTTTGTTTGACTTATTGACCTTTTGGCCCTTAAAGTAATACCGCGTGTTCCAACGAACCCTAAATGTATGGAGTCGTACCCATTGGCCCCCAAAGGGTATGTAATCCCATACTTTGAGGGTTAAAAGGTACGACCTCTTTTCACAGCTGTTTTGTTATTGCAATTAAAAAAAATCAGATTATAAGCCTCACCAAATAACAAAATCAGGCTTTACCTTCATTTTCTTTATCAGATTATAAGCCTCACCAAGTCGACCAGCACGACCAAGAAGATCAATCATGCAACC
>PHNY01000993.1:1330-13618 GCA_003724115.2 Anethum foeniculum
TAAGGTTTATATTAATCAAACGATATATTCCTCGAACTTGTCTGCATTTATTTTGATTCCGTAACTAAACGAAGAACTCAAAACGAAATCGAAATAATTGTGAGTATTATATTCAACCCCCCCTTCTACAATACTTTGGGACCTAACAATAGCCATTCATAAGCTTGGATATTGAAAAAGATGACTCTGCCAAGCTCTAGCTCTTCTCGTATTCCCTTATCCATGACGCGACCTTTAACTAAAGAAAAAGCTTCACGACAGGTCCACAAGCTCCATGCGAAAAGGAGTGCTCATCTTGCTCAGGTCTTCCCTCCATCACCTAATGAGGTACACGCTGAGGCACCTAGTGATGCAAGCTCCTGCTCACTAGGGGGCACTATCATGCTCCAGACCCAACTAAAGGAGTTCATCCTCATCCTCCTAAGAACCAGATCACCAACCTTCAAAGGTTGTGCTTTCACCTTCTTGTTATGATACCACGCTGCCACATCATACTTAACACCCCCATTAGCTTTAGGAAGTTCTCCAATGAGATTAATTCCCCATATGATAAATGGTCACGGGCTAACCACGGAGGTTAGAGACGTTGCTGGGAGGGACGAGTAGTGTGCGAAGTGTTGGCATCAGTCACAAGCTCTGACAAATTTCAAGGCATCTTCTTTTAATGTAGGCTAATAATAGCCTTGTCTTAGTATCTTCATGGCCAACGTACTACCCCCCGAGTGATTGCCGCAAATTCCCTCATGCACCTCTCATAAGATGTAATTGCATTCCTCTCCGACAATTCATTTTAACAATGGTTGATTGAAGCCCCTCCTGTATAGAACACCATCTTACTCCACATACCTTGCTGCTTGATATCGAAGGCATCTTGCCTCCACTTTGTTCTCAAGGAGACTTCCTAGGCGAATATATGCCTGAATTGGAGTCATCCAAGTAGTAACAGGAACATCATCGACCTGCATTACTTCTACTTCAGGAATACTTGGGATTTCTTCATGCTGGGTTACGTGGAGGAGCTCGCTCCTGTCCGCGGTGCCACTCCCTACGATTCCTTTGGGAATCAGGGGGCACCCGCGCTTGATCATGGGCCCTCACCTCTTCACGTACACCTTCTTTCTGCCATTCCAACAGCAACATTCTTAGATCATCATCCCTCAGACGAATCCCAAGCCTCTCCTCTAGTGCTGTAAAATCTCTTTTCCCAAGACAAGATCCGTCTGGCTCGTCTCTTCCTTGATCCTGTAGATTCTCTGCGCGGCGACGTTCATCCATCGTGCAACCAGATTTGTGTGGATGTGGAACTATACAATCTTCAGTGTGTGTTCCTCCTCGCTCATCTGTATCCTCGCTAGGGAATTCCACAATTAGGGTAACTTCCTAAGAATAATCCAGCCTTCGGGGTGTGAGCTAATAAGCACCATCATTGATTTGTGCTTGTCCATATTGGTTTCCTTCCTCAACCATTGGAGCTTTCCCCGGTGCATATGTAATACGGGGACGACGACGACCCCTCCTCGTTCTTCGTCGCTCCATAGTTGTTAGCCTTGAATCAAAGTTATTTAAGGCATCTCCCATGCGGTACAATTGCTCCATTAGATCTTTGTTGCCAATGAGCACAGGCGGATCTCTGCTTATCACTGGAGTGCGTGGCAGATCTGAACTTTCTGTGCCACGACCGTCACTTTCACTGGAATCATAGTCATCTTCTTTAAAAGATCCATCATCATGATCGTGAGACATCTCTTCCTCCTGAGATTATGATCTTGATCAGCACCCCTCCTTCTAGCGCCAATTTTTTGACGGAGGAATTTGGTAACAACACAATTTGAGGTATATTGCCGGAATCAAGATCTATGACGGTGATTATTTGCCGAAAAATTGAACGGAGTATGGTGGTTGTGATGAATTGGGGGCTGAGATTGTAAGGTTTTTGGTGGTGGCATATAAGGCTCTCTCTTCCAATCCCCTTACAATGTGCCTACGTATCCCTATTTATAAGGAATTAAACCCACGTAGTTCTTGGGGCCCAAGAAACCTAAAATGGACTTTAGGCTTCTCGGCCCAACAGGGAACCTTCCGGAACCCTTCTCCAGCTAGCTTTAGGAATGTCCAACTATGAGGCCCAACCGCAAAGGCCCAAGGCTCGTCCGTAACTACAGAACTTCACGGATAATGCATCTCCCTGACCAAGGATAACACTCCACTACCAGCTATCTCCTTTGGTTACGCATGCAAGTATAGCCATAATTTACCCCTAGTGCCGGACGCATTCCTGTCCCCCGAATGAGGAGCCCCCACCATATAACAGGACAGGTGATACCAAGCTTTTGGGTGCAAAGTGCAGGATGACTCCAAAGTTATCCAACAAGGACACCCGTTGATAACAAGAACAGAGCTCCCAAAGCACACACCAAGATTTACCCCACATCCCTAATGAGGACACCCATTGACTACAGGAGGAGGCATTCGGCATCAGGCAGACCCCTGGAGGCCTTCATGCTCACGGACATCCACCCACAGAGGGAATTCTTCAAAGAGTACCTACAAAAAATATGTTAGTAAATATGTCTTCTATCCTCTTTCTAGATTTGTGGAGCATCCTTCATGTTTGCCTCGTCCTGAGTAAGTACAAGCTCATCTTTAAAAAACAACATGTATTCTTCATTCTCCAAGGTTAGGACGGGCCCTCAAGTTAGGGTGCGTCCTCACCTTGTATGCCTTCCATGTTACCTTCATAGTTAAAGTAACCAATTCCTTTGTTCATTCCCTTAAGCTAGGACGCGTCCTAAACTCTGGATGCGTACTTGAATTAGGGTACGTCCTCACCTTCCTTGTTTGCAGCTTAAAACCTAATTCCTTCTTATTTGACCTCAATTTAATCTGAATAAAACGGACGAGAAAATCCCTAACCAAATTTTGGCTATAACATAATCCAAAAAACTTGTATCGATCGATATGTTTATATGCATACACAAACTATAAGACCAATACTCCTATTTTGCCTATATTTAAAAACCACCAAGTGAATGACCATGTATGGTTTTTCTCGTGTGTTATAATAACCATATTTAGTGACATTATCAGGTGCCATCTGAGTTCTTACTCAAATGTTTCAGGTAACATAGAGACTGGTAACTTTGATTAAAGTTGGGTCAGAGATTTAGAGTTTATATTCAATTTTTAAGTTAAAAGTTATTTATTATATTTATAATATTAAAATTATTTAAAATTAAAAAATCACTATTTTTATTTTTACTTTTAACTTTAATAACTTATACCGGATAATAAATTATCTAAATATATATGAAACTAAAATTTTTATTTTTCACTAATAAATTTAATTTACTTTTAAGTCATAGCCTAAAGTAGCTCAAAGTCCATTTTGGATGCCTTCTGAACGTAAGAACCATGAGTACTTGATATGTATAACGGTTTTAACAGGAAAAATTTACAGATAAATGTGCAAGAAACTGGAAATGAGTGTGGTAAAATCTATTTTATATTAAGAGCCCGTACATGGGCAAACATAAATAAGTCACGACTTATGACTTAAATTTATTAAATTATAAATAAGTTAGAATTTTAAAGTTGAAATATGCTCCGTACTTTTATATAATTTATAATTGGTTATAAAAAGATATAAAAATTAAATTAAAAAATTTTAAGTTAGATATATAGATAATGATATTAAAATTAATCAAATAAAATAGAAGCATCTCTAATCATGACAAACCCTTAACTAAAAATGTAAGTGAGATACTAAAAATAAAATATACAGATAACACCTAAAAATCTACCACACCAACAAAATTCTTGTCTATACCTTGATGTTAACTATATATGTTCAATGTAGTAAAATTTCACATCATTTTATGACAATGTAATAATAATAAATTATATTTATAGCAATTTAAAATAATAATAACATACGTACTAATTTAAAAATATAGGACCTGCTACCTACTTTAAGTTTTAACTTGTTATGAATATATATTAAAAAAATGACTTTAGCTTCCAATTTCGATTGGAGCCGGACAAGTTTTGAAAATATATATCTTGTAATTTATAGAAGGAGAAATGCTAGTCGGTAAAACGGTTCATAAAATCTTAGAATATATATAAATTTACAAATTAAAATGTGACAAATATCATATCACGTCATTTTTAAAAATTTTTAAATATAAATTTGAAGTAGGCAGCACTATTCTATGGAAAATGGGAGAAAAGGTAAATAGTGAAAGGTTGTTACGTTTTTCCTGTCCAAAAATTATTGGTAGGGTCCCAGAACACCCAAGATTCTGAACCTAGGTAATTCTGCAAGAGGCTCAGCTAACTTCCAGGAAAACAGGTGTAGAAAAGTAAAAATATAAAGGGACATCCATCGGCAGCTGTAATTTCACAACCACTGCTATCACCAAACCGTAGAAACCAAACTGACTGCTTTAATCTATTCGGGTAATATCCATTTGAAATGCATGCCCAATGAGTCAATAGCCTCAACCTTTACATTTATACGGATTACCTAATAGGCTAATAACTCATGTCGTAACATGAGAAACAGAGAGTCACGTGAGAGATATCAACCGGGCCAGGTAAGGTAAAGCACCGGTTACTGAGCTGTTACCCACGAGGCAGTATCGGGAATCCGCCAAAAACCCTAAGTTTCACATCAAACAAGATCACATGGGTAAAGTGATCTCTCACGTGCTCGCAACCCCTCCTACCTTTTTTTTCTTCTTGAAGTTGAATCATTAAGAAATTAAATATTTAGAGCAAAATGTACTACGGGGACTTGTATTTATATTAGCAGATCTCCTGAAATTACTTTACTTTAATAATTAGTATAATTTATTATGCACAAATTCAACTTCATTGCATCAAACATGTTTACTTTATTGTGGAATACGACGTTGTAACTGTAAAATGATGAGGTTTAATTGTTTCAAGTACGGGTTTAAAATTGAATAATGCTAAATTTACAAAATTGCATACAAAATGAGCATGTGTAAACATTGATTGAAATAGGCTGCATTTACATTAATAATTCAATTAGAATTTAACAAACTCATGTGACAAAAAATTTTGTGCATGTAGCACTACTCTTTAAAATTAAATAAATTCTTTAAAATTAAGTAAACTCGTATTTAAATTTTGACACTCATAACTTAAATTTACGGTGTATGAGTTTCTGAATCGAGAACGTAGGTTCATTGACCGTTAATATAATGTGATTTCACCTTTACGAAAAATCCAGCCATCGATCATGTCTGGAGGATAATGTATCATTTTTAACATCATCTTCGGCATTGTTTTCAAAATTAGTATTTGCAATATCTTTTGGACTACACCTCTCAACATCATTTTAAGTATGTAAGAGCATTTTTAAGAATAATTCCTATTTTGCTTTTTTAAATTATAATAAAATAATTGTTACCTAAAATATAGGAAATTAAAATATTTTATGATTTCCTCATTGACTAAATATAACCAATATGAAAGGTAGACTAAATTTTGAGCCAAGGAGAATAATTTTTTTCATATTCTCTATAATTTGTATTTATGATTTTTTTAATCAAATTTTAACTGAGGATTTTAGAGAATTTCCCGTAAAATATGAAATCTAAAGATTTCATAATTATTAAATATTCTAATATAATTTTAAATTATTTTTCAACTCTAAATTTAAACATATATTCATATTTTTATTTTTGACCTAAATTATATTTTAAAAAAGAATTCATCATTTTTTTTCAAAATTAACATTTATCATTTGCTATGTAGTACATATATCATTCAAGAAAGAGAATCAATAATTTCACTGTATACAACACCTAAATAAAAACCATGCACTTGAAAAAGTATAGAATAGGTAAGATGGTTAGGGTATGGCGATCATTTTAGAAGGTCGGATAGTAGGAGTCAGAAGTGTCTTATCTCTAATTTGAGAGAAAGCTGTGGCCTTTGTCTCTCTTCTCGGAACCCTAAGTTTAAGACCTCCCACACATTTAGGGCGCCTCACACTCTCTTCCCTAGTATAACATTATTCACCTACCCCCTTCGACATGTGTGTATTCTTTGATTCACTCTCCATATGTCCACTTTCAATATTCTTTGATTCACTCTCCATATGTCCACTTTCAAATAAAAAATGTGAATGTTGGTAAAAAAAGTTTTATTAATTGTATTAATTAAGTATAATATGTGATATATAGTTGATCTTTGGAAATATAAATTACAGATATGTGAACTAAAGTTGATATTGGAAAGTGGACATGTATTTTGAAATGGAGAGAGTATTATCACGCTATTCACCAAATAATTTTGGGCTTTTTTCAAAACTATGATTTTTACTTTTTTTTGAAAAAATACATTTTTCTAAAATTTATATATATAAAAATAAGATTTTTTAAAAATTTTTGCAAAAATTTTGCAACCTCGAATTTCAATCACATGAATGCAATCAAAAAAAAATTCACTTATTTTTCAGAAAACGTAAATGAAATTGCATATCTGATTGTTTTTGGCTACATACCCTATTTTGTAAATATTTTCAAAAAATAGTAAAATTATAATTTTTTTTTAAAAAGTAATATTTTTAGTAATTTCTCAAGAACAAGGACTTTTAGTTAGATGCAAATAAAGATTTTTCAAAATATTAAATTCATAATATTATTCACATTCTACTCCCTCCGTGTTACCGAATTGTATACCTTTGGATTGGGCATGCATGGAGGTTAAGAAAAAGTGTGATTTAATAATAAAAAGTAAGAAAAGTGGGTAAAGTAGTGGGGTTAATCAATATTTAATGTATAAAGTGAGTGTAGTGGAAGAAAGTAGTGGATGTAGTTAATTTTTATATTATAAAAATATTACAATTTTTAGTAATTTTTTAAATGTATAAAAATAAATGGGACATCAAACAAGGAACGCTCCGTTGGTTTGGGCACGGAGGTTAAGAAATATGTATAAAGTAGTAGAAAAAGAAGTGGGTTAAGTGGTGGGACCCATTAATTTTAATGTATAAAAGGGAGATAGTGGAGTAAAAAGTAGTGTAAAAAGGAAAGAAAAGTGAGAAAGTGTGGGATCCATTAACTATTTTAGGTAAGTTTTGAAATATAAATGAGACATAAAAAAAACGGTAAAAAAATGGTTGGGACAGAGGGAGTAGTATTTAGTAGAGCATGTGTATTTGATGAATAAGATTTGTTTGCAAATTTTATGTTGCCTTGACAAGATCCATGACAATCTAATCAAACAATTGTGACTATCTGACAAGCTGCACCATCCTTACTTGAGTAATAAACACACAAAAATGACGTACAAAAAAGTTGTGACAGTTGGGTCCAATTAAACTATGTATGAAAATGTAAGTACGTATATAGATATAGATATTATACATATAAGTATGTACTCCCTCCGTTCCAGCCATTTATTTACATATGGTTTGGGGACGGAGGTTAAGAAATATATATAAAGTAATAGAAAAGAAAAAGAAAAGTGGGTGAAGTGGTGGGATCTATTAATTTTTAATATATAAAAGGGAGATAGTGGAGTAAAAAGTAGTGTGAAAAGAAAAGAAAAGTGAAAAAATGGTGAACCTATTAATTATTTTGACTAAGTTTTGAAATGTAAAAAATTGAATGAAATATTTAAAAAAAAACTGTAAAGAAATGATGGGGACGGAGGAAAGTACATAAATATAGGTCAAATCCAACTGCAAAGTGTGTCCTTTGGAAGAGATCTACTCATTTCATCTCCATCCTATGTTATCATTTCTGTCTACATCATACTGCACCATCTTCTTACCTTTTCCCTGCCTTCGCAACCAGTAATAACTACTTGTATTATTATATCATCGTTTATATAACCTAAGCCTTCTTTCTTTGAACAAATGTGTACAAGCTTTTATTGTTAAGTATTACTGTCATCCAGCCCACTTTTGCATAATTAAATGACTCCTTTCCGTTCGAGTGTATAGTTAAATATTCAACATTTTTGTCACAAAAATACTTAACGTTTTACCGTTCTTTCCTAATTAGACAGCTAATCGTACTCGAATTAGCATGATTTATGAGAAAGTCATTTAAACTAAAGAATATGTAGGGAATGTTCCATTTTCAACTCCTTATTCGAATTCATTACTTTTTTTTAGGATTGGGATGGCAATGGCATCCCATTAAAAGTCTGATTTTTTTTTTCGGAGTTATCCATATCATATCTGTTATTATCTCGATTTCGACCTGTTTAATAAACTTATTTTTTTTATTTTTCTATTCTAAAAATATTTTTTTAAATAATTATGGGAACCCTTATCAGATCCGGTAGTTAACTGATCAGATTTTTTTTAAAGATCCCTCTAACTTGAAATCACTTTAGAAGCATTAGCGGCAACACATCAGAAATTTAAATGACTCAGAGCTAGTTGACTATAATGATTAGGTATCATTATTATATAAAATTTTAGCAAAAAGATTTGATATATAATCCCATGATATTATCTATTATATTAATTTTGTCAAAAAAAATAAAAAAATCTATTATATTAATTATGTTAAATTATACTTAAAATTTTATTGACTGGACAAATATAGCTAACTAAAAATAATTGTCTATATTTTTTACTAATAGGATAAAGGTTGGAATGTTTACATATTCTTTAAAAGTGCCACATACAATGCCACCTAAATTATTTAGCTATGTCACCTAGATTATTTAGCTAAGAATTTTTTAACGTTGGAGATGCTCTTAATGATATTTTACTCCCAAATAATATAATATTTCATTTATATTTTTAAATAGTTGAAGCTTAATTTTTTGGCATACATTGTTTATAACTGATAGTTAAAATTATTATTTTTAAAATTTTACTTTTGTGAATAAAAGTAATGAATAGATTTTTTTTTAGAGAAAATATAAAAAATAATAATTTTAATTATGAGGTCAAATTAGTTTTTCAGTTGTAGAAAATCATTCAACTTCTTCTATATTTTTTTTAAAAAAGTAAATTATTAATCTGTTTATATTTATTATGTATGCTTATATAATCTTGTTAATATATATATGTTATACTTACAATTTTAGAGAAACAAATACTCTCTTCATCCTATTCTTTCTTATTCTTCTCTTGTAAAATTATTGTCCATGGTTGGTTGATATGGTAATTTAAGTGCTAATTATGTTAAATTTTTTGAAAAGAAAATATAATTTTTTTTAAAAATTATTAGCTTTTCTTATATGACTAAACAAAAGATGTAAATTTATTGCCTGCAAAATAAGTAGTACTAAGGAAGTATTAAGAATAATTTTTTTTATTGTTAGTTAGATGTTAGACTCCAAAACAATTATGACAATTGGATCAAGATTTATACTTTTAAAATTGAATAAGAATGAAATTTAAGATTACATGGTATGTGAATCTAGGTAACTAGGTACGAGGAAAAAAATTATTTTTCCGGTGAGAATAAATTACTTCAATAAAAGCTAGTAGATATGTGGGAAAAAAATCCTTTAAAGATCGTGTATGTGGGGAAAAAGAAATTTTATGAAACTGGTACACAATTCAACGAAGGCAAGAATATTTTTGAGAATATCTTTTTTATGAGTTTGAGAAAAATTCTTGAAGTACATATATAAGAAAAAAGTTAAAGGACTCATCGGATGGTCATAAAAACACACCATGGTAGATTTTATACATGATTAGATCAACTTGATTAGAATAATTCAAATCTCTTTTTCATTCTCCCAAGTAAGTGGTATGATGCTGTCTAATGACTTATTCAGCGTGATTTGTCGTGTAATGGATTAAAATATAATAAATTTCTTGGTCATTACAAGGAAAGCGTCGGCCCTGTCCAATCACATAGGGTCTACGGACACAAGTTTATCTCCTAATTTTCCACTAATCTGCACTCAAATCCGGTGTCCCCACTATGTTTTCTACCTAAACAACTTGTAATTTACTAGTAGTTTTTATTATTGTTGCAAGATTAGGCATTATAGACATGTTTGTTCCACCAAACATTTTTCTTCATTTGAAGCAAGTCCAAGGTTAGCCAGCAATATTGTAAACCAGCTGCCAATGACACATAACATATGTACATAATTATGTACTACACTTAATTTTTCTAATTATGTTATAAATATATAAAATGGTTTAATGTGTTTGTAGAAATTAGCACAAAAAAACAATATATTTAGAGATTAATTTTAACAAAAACATAGAGTATCAAATAAAGAAAGGATAACATGAATAAAAAGAATTAATAGTTTAAATCACTAATTATAAACTTTAGACTAATGAAATAAATATCTATTTATATATAACTAAAATCTATTAATGCCTTAACATGCACTTTATTTAAAACGATCTTATATTTGTAATCAAAGTTGATTGCATTGAATTTCAAATAAAATTCAAATTTAAAATCTTCCCTTTATCCCATGTTATTCGATCAAATTCAAATTTCAAATAAGATTTAAACTCCATACATGCACTTAAAGAAATTTTGAGTCTAAGCTTAGCTTAAGTCTAAATATGTATACGTTGTAGCGGGTATCTAGTGTCTTGTGATCTTTATTCAAGTAGTTTAGATATAATTAGTTCGAGCAAAGAAACTTACAAAATAGCATTTTTTGTATACTTATAAAAATTTACTACTGCAAATCGAACTGCAACGTACGTGTTCTGCTAATTTTTTATTTTTATTTTTTATAGCTCATTTTCCTCAAAAGTTGGTTTGCTACTACAAATCGAACTGCAACGTACGTGGTTATAATGTCTTAAAGCAAAAAAGAGAATATGCCTTTGTAGTTAAAAAAAGAATTCATTTCATAAATTAAAAAATACAAAATATAACAACAACATAATCCTATAGGCTATAGTGGAAGGCTAAAGTATGATGCTCCAACGTTCAACCCTATCCACTAGTTGTTTCTTCTTTATTATTATTATTTTCATTGTCTTTGTTCCGCTGTTTATATTAAAATATTTCATTTAAGAAAGCTACAGCCTTGAATTTAAATAAACTTTTGCCCATGTACAATGAGAGGCTTGAAATTGAATACTATATAGACATGATTCCCATGATATACACTAAAATCATATCATATTCAGCTAGAAAACAACCACCACCCATAGTTGGAATTGAAATAACGACTTTGGTTTATTTAATTTGAATCTCAACTATAATTTAATATTATTGATATGATTGATCTGTAGTTAACAATCATTGGTGGATCATAATTTCTAAAAAGGTGTTTAAGTTCATCTTATTTGATTTTGGTTAAGCTAACTTATTAGTTAGCAGTTTAAAAGAAAATTTAATTATATTTTAAAACACTACTCAGCATAACCTAATATAGTTGAGTATAATAACATGCAGTAATGTTGTATTTTATGTTAAATGGAAAAGGGAACTACTGATTGGATCTCAAATTTATCAATGGAGTGATGCTCCTTACTGATTAATTAACTCATCACATTTTCACTCATGACACTTTCTTATAATTAAGGAATTCTGGAAATCAAATAATTGAAAAATCAGTCAGTTCTACGTAACGTAAATCTCCAAAATAAAACAATTGGATTTTGTCTTTTAGGCGAGTAAAGAAGACTAAATTTTACATGTAAATTCTAGTATTTTTGTCTGTTTTCTAATTACCTGTATTATAATTAATTTTATGTATAATTATAGATTTTACGAATTACCTTTAACTTGTATGGAATTTCAGGTAATGGATGAAATATGTTGGATCAACTGATTTGGGCCTGAATTTCCCAATTGGGCTAAGGTGTTCGGTAGAATATGAAATTAACTGTTCTCATGAGTTGGATATATTTGTGGGTTTGAATCATTTGAGCTGGTTCTTTTCACTGTTTACTGATTCTGGATTCCGGCCTTTAGAGATTAGGCCCCAAATCAATCTATATATATTATAATGCCAGGAGATCGAAAAGTGTCCAGAATCGTTTAACATACTTTTCTCGAATTTTCATTTTTTTGATTTTTTTATTTAAAAAAATTCTTACATTAATTAGCATTTNAAATTTATATATATATATATATATATATATTAATGCCAGGAGATCGAAAAGTTCCCAGAATCGTTTAACATATTTTTCTTTAAGTGTCATTTTTTTGATTTTTTTTATTTAAAAAAAATTCTTGCATTAATTAGCATTTAATTACTCATTAATATTGTTCTTAAATATATATTAAATTTACTTTATTTTATTTATATAAAGTTTTTGCATTAATTACTCCTACTAAATATATATCAAATTTA
>PHNY01001041.1:1963-23875 GCA_003724115.2 Anethum foeniculum
CAACATTACATTTAAACTACAAATTTTTAATGACAAAATATTCGTACTTTATATCGTCTTAAAGAAAAGTATCTAAGTAGGAGAACTTATTCACTCTTTTTTACGTTCATTATCCCAGTTAATTTAATAGTAGTTAATTTAATAGCATCATATTCTAGACTAAGTATATTTAGAGCACTTCATTTAGAGAGCCTTATGTTAATCTAAGCTGGTAACTTAAGTCACTAGTTTCTCCTGTTAAATTATATCTACTTGACAATTGTTCTTTCTCCTCATTCCATCATTTAACTTGTGAATGTTAATGCCTATCATGATAATGATTGATACATATCAGTATAATGGTTGATACATTATACATCTATACATGGCTGAATATAGATATTTGCTTTGAATTCATATTATTTGCTTTTACATATGTAGAAAAATTTTGATATTGACTTGAGTGACAAAACAACTAGAGAATGCATTGATGATCAGATCAGAAAAGCATGCAAGAATTATAGGTATAAGTTAAATTTATACTTCAAATGGGAGGTGGAAATGATGCTGAGATAGCAAAAAAAAAAGCGATATCCAGACTTGAATGAAGACCAACAAAAGGACTGGGAATTTTTATGCCATTGTTCGAGTGCAGAAAATTTTAAGGTGACTTAATTTGTATTTTGTAATATAGTCCTGCCACATTAGTTTATTGCTGATTATTGGTTTATAACCTTTGATTAGGAAAGAGCAAGAAAAAATAGCGAAAATCATGCCAAAAGAAGGTGGGCATCTAAAAATGGTTCAGTATCTACACCTCGACAACACATTCAGCGTGGAATGACATTAACCTCTTCTACCGGGAAAATTGAGACATGGCGCTTACAAAACTTTGATGAAGAAAATGGATGGACCGGGCCAGACCTAGCAGATTTATATGTGAGTAATTTAAATATTTTTTTTCTTACTTAGTAGAGGAAATAGTAATTAGGATGGACTTGTAATCAGTATGTTTGACAATCCTGATTCTAAATAATATACTATCAAGATGATATGAGGACTCTAAGAAAAAAATTTACACCAGAAAAAAAGTCTGATAAGCAAATTATGGAAAGGGTACTTGGACGTCATTCTATGTACTTGAGCTAATTATGGAAAGGGTACTTGGTCGTCATTCTGTGTACTTGCGCAGATGGGGTCGTTCTAGTGCAACTGATAGTCCACGTCATCGTGTTTTTACTGAGCCTAATCAACCAAGCTATCAAGAGTTGCTACAACAATTTAATGACACCAATATTTGTCTCAACGAGTTTCTTTGTCAAAATAATCTCATGCCACAGACATCTCCAACAAATGAGGCAAATGAAGCTTCTCATGCATATTCAGATAGTTAGTTTAGAACAAGTTTTTTTTAAAAATTATTTTTGGAACTTCTAATTGTTAGGATTATCATTGAACACTTTATCTCTCTATTTTTTTTATATTTGTGTAAACAATTATGCGATAAATGTAGTGTTTATTAGTATATTTATTATTTACATTTATGCAGTGTTTATTTAAATAAAAAATTACTAACAAATAAATTATCAGAAGTAGAGGTATTAAATTTTAAAATAATGTTGCTAATTGCAAGGTGCCACCTGTTAAATTTTTGAAGCTCCACCTGGTACACTAACAGAGGTGACATGTGGCATAATTGTAGAACACCATGTGGCATGACTAGGAGGTGCCATGTGGCAAAATAAAGAGGCAACACATGGCGTATGCTCGAGACACCACGTGGCACATGTGGATCTTCCACATGGCATTCCACATAGGCGCCATATTTGCATGTCAGTTAGTGCCACATCATTTATGACTAAGTTCACTTAGTGGAAAGCAAGGGAAAGAGGATCAAACATAAACATTCATTCTCAAAGGCGACTTCTGGGACCCCTTCCACCTAAGCCTGCAAGCTTGCCTATAGTTTCCTCTGATCTCCATCCAAAGATTTTATACTTGCATGAAAACTTAATGGAACATTTTCTTCATTGTTTACTGTAGACATAAGTCAAAACTCATATGAGAATTTCGGAATAAAATATTTACAAAGATTGAAAGTACAATATATATTTAGTAAGTGTATAATTAGGAAAAAATATTTTAGTAAATTGAAAATTATTATTAATAATTTTCTCCTAAACCACTATATTTATATGTGGTTTTTGAATGGGAATTGAGAAAACAAAGAGAAACATAAATAAATGGGTTCACTGAGAAAACATATCCTATCACAGAACAAGTGTGAAAAAATTGACATATTTATGTAGAGGGAGTTACTTCATAGATGAAAACCTTCTATACCCAGAGGAAGTAATGATTTGCCCCAAAATCATTAAATTTAAAATTAATAAAACCATCACCTTCATGGCACACCACAACACTTATAGAATTACCCAAATAAAAAAAATATCACAAAAAATTAAATCATACTGTCATAGCAAATCCAAACAAGGGAAGAACCAAATTAGTCATACCAATCCACTAAAATTTTAATAAGAATCATCAAAATCTAAAGAAGGATCAAAAAAGGATTTAAAGTGAAATCATCAAAAATTTAAGATCTTGACACAAAGACAACACCAAAGAGAACGTTAATCTAAATTGTTCAACTACCTTAGAACGAGATTAGCAAATTGGAGAAGACCATGAAGAAAGGGATGGCAACAGCATATGGATAAGGAGAGAAATGAAGGCAGATCTATAAATGGAAGTGGGATAAGCAGTGGATTTATCATTTTGAGCATATTTCTAACCTTGAAAATCTTATCTTTACTAATCTCATAAAACATGCCTCACAAAACAAACAAAAAGGTCAGAGAAGGAAACTATATAGTCACGTAGGGAAGGGAAAGGGAAGAAAAATTGGGGAAGAAAGGAATAATAATATAATATGAGGGGAATGTTTTTTATGAATGTATATGGAACTGTGGAGAAATGAATAGAATAGTCTAGAAAATTCTAGAATGATCTTAATGTACTTTTTAATTATTTTAATATTATTTTTTTTCATATATTTAATTTAGTTAAGTAATATGTGTATTACTTTTTGATACATTTTATTAGTTATTGTTATTTAAAATAATTTTTAAAAACAATGGGGGTCAAATTATAAACATATGAAATAATATGTGTATCTTAACATTTTTATATGTAATTTAATATTTGTTTTAGTATTATGCACCTCTTTGCATTCATGAAATACTACTTTCATGATACTCTCTTTTTGGTTTATAGTAGTGCTTAAAGTTTGTATTGTTTAGCATTTTAAAACTTTCATGTAGTGCCATTTTTTTGATTATTTCGTTTAGAAGAGTTGAACTCAAGCTTAAAATGAAACTTTGCACAAAATTATATTTTCAATTTAATATATATTGAATTTATTTTTGAATTCATTAACTAATAATATAAAAAAATGCTATATTATATTCATTATATTACAATCAATGGGTGTGTAAATAATAATTAGTTAATGAATTCAAAAATAAATTCAATCTATATTATAACATAATCATATTATGTTTAAAAATCCTATAAATAATGGTTATGCCATAATCAATGGAAGAAGGTGAAAAAGACTAAAATGGCAAAAAAAGTGGTATAGTCAAATCTTGAAGTTATAAAAATATAGACCTAAGGAGGAAGAACATGTTCACACTTTTAATGTCCACAATTTTGACAATGTGACACATAAAGATTAGTATATGATATGATCAAAAATAAAGAAAAATGAAACACTGAGGAGAATGCATAAGCCAAAAATGTAAAAAGAACAAAGAAAAAGAGGACCAAAGAGAAAGAATCTTAGGAACAAGGAACTACTAACAAGATGCTAAAGAAAAAGAAGCAATCAAATTTGATCTCAATTGAGAACGTGCTCTTAGAGGAAAAATAGAGGGTCCCTAAAGGCCACAAATTCAAAAACAAGGGAGTCTCTATATGTCCAATGAGGAGGGCCACCAAGTGGATCTAAATTGTATAGTCCAAGGGCATATCCACATAGAAGATGTCTTAATCTTATTCAATGACTGGGTGGAGACCATTCACAAAGGATCTATAACACTATACCTACAAATCGATCCAAAGTCTTGGAAACCGGGATGAACATATCTATTACTTGTGTTACTTCGCACATATAGCTTGTGACGTCTTCCCAATCCTGAGTCTAGATTGGGGAGTCACAACTCAACAATAAGATACATGACCTAAATAAAGCATAATTACAATGACTCGACCCTAATTCAACGATCCAAAACAGGTAATGGTTAAGCTACAAACTAAAACTTAAACTAAATTAAAGTTATTACAACCAAAAATGGTTACATGGATAACTCCGATAAGAAGTTACACAAATAACCTAAAATAACTATAAAAGATAAACTATTATTATGAGTTCATTTACTCCTTACTCCCAAGTGATTCCATTTTCTTCCTTATGTCAGGGTTAGATAAAAAAATAAAGATGTGCTATAATTGCTCATCAAGTAACTACAAATGGAACAGTTAAACTAAACAGGATTATAATGGAATAATAAGGTTCAACATTAGGTTCATTTGCATAAGCAGGTTTTAATTTGGATCTCAATAGGGAGCCTTGAAGAAATTCTCTTAAAAAAACTATTTTTAATTCAACAACTCATCAAAACCAAAAAGTTCTTTAAAACCGTTCCTTTATTAAAATAGTTTTTTCATGAAACGTACTCGAAATAGCACTCTTTTTTGAATCAGTGATCAGCCACGTTCAATCCAAGTTGAATCCGCATACCTGAAATAAAGTTTGTGTAGACATTAATTAAGATACATAAAGGCAACATCCTATTAACGCTGTCTTCACTAGCCACTTACGTAATTCACATACTCAACCTCCCAAAATTGTTGGATGGGCGTTACTTCAGTTATTTATGCATCTGATCTATAGGAATTTATAAAAATCATTTAGACGGAATCCTATAAAATTTCAAAACACTTTCATTTTAAACTATTATCATGCGTTGAAATGAATAAGACTCTTTCGAGTCTAAAATCATTTATTTAAATTCAATTTCAAGAAAGCAAGTAATAATCATCAATTCAGGAAGCATAGGTATTATGAAATTAAATGGTTGCAATTTAAACTAGAGCAAGGTTATATATAACAATAAATAAAAAAACCCTAAGGTATCATGATATATGGAACATGATATTTAAAGGTATAACATATAACGAAAATAGCTGAAGGGTAGGTAAGAGATAGAAGGTCACTTGCCTTAAAGTAGATCCTCCTCACCTACATTTAAATACATCTCTATTCTCTGCTTGATATCCTTAAGCTCTTGAGAAGACTCTTATGTCTGATATATGGAGGTAGATGAGGAATTTTAGTTCTCCTCATAAAAAGATCATCCACTTATATGAACCCAACTTTGTTACCAATAGGATTAAATGTTAGAACACATACTCAGAGTGATTTTGTCAATTTAGATCCTCCACTAGGCATATCAACAATTGATCCATTGTGCCGTATGTACTTAGGTACATATGAAAATGTGAAGTTCTTAGTAAGACCTCTTTGCTTTAAAACAATCTACTTGTACACATATTCAGCCCATCTGGGAGTTTGTGACTTTTAGCAAATAGAGCACATACTCCAACTCTTTCCATGATTTCTTTAGAATGTTTTCTTCAAAGACTATGAATCTTTTACCAGTATCAAGAAAATACAGCAGCTTCTCTTTGGGAGTGTTTCCAATAAAATGATTAAGTAATCAGCTTTTCTGGGTGTTTTTGTTGTACTTGTTCACCCAATTCATCAGTTAAAGGTGTTGGATCTCTTAGACTCAAAGCATCCCCTAGGTAAACCCTTTCATTCTATACACCAAGTCTGTCTCCTATACCTGGTCTTCTAGGTTTAATATTATTACTCAATACTTTCTTCCACAGACCATTATCTCTGACTGGAGGTACTGTTTTATTCTTGTGAAGCAGTTTCTTCTTTTTAGCAATAGAGAGTTGTGATATATCAAGCTTTAAAGATTCAGTTTCTTTCTTTTACTCTCCATCAGGATTTGTATCAGTGTTTATAGTATCAGGATTTAAAGAATCAGAATATAGCAATTGTACTTTTGTGACTTGTGTATGTTCAATATGAGCAATGTCACAGGTTGATTGGGGTGTATCACTATTTACTTCTTCAATTTGAGCAGTGTTAGTGATTGAAGTATCTTTTTTCTTCTTTTCTAACTTCTCATCCCAATCTGATCCAAGAATGACTTTCCTTTTCTTGTTCATTTGAGAGTGATCGGCTTCTTCTTAAGTGATATCTTCAAGATAGAAAAATCATTTTTACCTTTAAACAAAGGATATAGACATGTGATGACTGGCTTTGAAGTAGTATCATCAACCTCTTTTTCCCTTATCACTCGTGTCAGCATTTAGAATAGCTTGGGAACTTGTCACACGTCTATCTGAATTTCTTTGGCTGACTTCTTTAATCACGATGCCTTTCTCCTTAGGCATTTTTGTTCTTTGTTTCCTGGGCACATCAGTATTTATTGAAACAACATTAGTATTTGACTTAGATTTAAGCAGTGCAAATTCTTCTTCCATCTCCCTAATCTGTTCAATGTCAACTCATAGGTTGTCTTTCTCAAACATCTTCGTTACTACAACAGCATCAAATATTTGGATTTTTTAATCTTTATATTACAAGGTTGTTGTCTTGCCTCTGAACTTCAGAGTTTGCATGAAGTGACTAGCTTCAACACTAGCTTCAATCACCCTTTCAGCCTGGTCATCATAAGCATTTATCAAAGTTAGAGTTTGTCTCTCAGTAGATGTTATTGTAGTGATAATAATCAATTTATTAGATTTCACAAGTGTCCTGCCTCTTCCACCTGTTCTTCCTCCACCTCTACTTCTCACAGTTTGTTTAGTAGACTTAACAAAAGCACTACTAGGGCCAAGATCACCACCCTTATGACTTTCAAGTGATTTGTCTCCCTTATTTCCACCATTTGGAGCTTCATCATCATCTTTAGAAAGTGTAACTTGAGGAGCGCAATTAAATTTAATCACTTTCTCCCCCTTTTGGCATCACCGCCATGAATAATGGAGACTAGCAACTCCAAGGTGGTGGACATCTCATTCAATTGTCTTGACATCTTCTCCTGAGCCTTCAAAATCATGTCCAGTATCTCAGTGACAATCTTCCTCAACTCCAGCTCTTGTTTAGATTTTACTATATCAAATGCTCCATTAATAGAGTCAACCTCCTCTTGAGTCTTGAGCTAAGTTGAATGGAGAGATTTCATCATGACAGTAGAAGTTTTGAGAAGTGCAAGAAGTTTAGGATTTTCAATGGAGTCTTCAACTATAATCTAATGGTCATGAGCAGTTTTATGAGAGAAATTCAGTTATGGATGTCTTCATTAATACCTTTATGAGAGAAATTCAGTTGTGGATGTCTCCATTAATACCTCCATTCATCAGCTCTGAACTGAAAAGTTAATCCAGAATAGTGCTCAGCTTGCCTTTTTTCTCTTTCTTCAACAGACATGTCATCAGGAAATATACGAGCAGTCAAGTCTTCAACATGTGGTCACATATCTTTCTATGTCACTTCATCTTCAACATCATAATTTATAGTAGAATTTTCATCAATTCAGTATGAGAACCAACATCTGAGTCGTGATCATAATTAACCTCAGTAGCTCTATCCAGAGTGTCCATCTCAATTCCTTGATGATTATATAAAAATTGAATGAAATCATCAGCAATCACTAATCCCTTGCTTGCAGTTCCTCTTCGTCTGTAGCTACTGTAGCATCAGAATTTGTAGGTGTAACAGGGATATCAGTATTTGTTAGAATATCATCATTTGGAGTGGATTATTCTGCAACTTCCTATTCAATAGTAACAAGATGGAATAGAAATAGTTTGAATGGACTATAGAAGAATATTAGTATTTGTACCTGTAGGGATTATGTCATCATTTACACTTGGTGCATTACAGTTTGGTGACTAGTTGAACAGTCTTAGCATCAGAGCCTGTTCTTGGTATATTCTGAGCAACTACAAAGGTAAACATAGAACAACTTAGATATTTATATTGTTTTACAATGGACTCACCACTTCTCACTCAGCTCATCTCACAACTTTTAAGAGTCAGAGTTTCCTCACTAGGGTCAACTACACCCTTTCTCTCATGTACCTCTCATTTTGCCATGTTAGGAGCCTGCCGAACATGCCAAAAGTTCGAGCCGAGCTCAAGCGGAACTTTCCAAAATCTCGGGTCGAGCTCATTTTCTTAACCAACATAAAAAACACACTTTTGTGTTCGAGTTCGAGTTCTTAACGAGCCGAGCCGAACGAGCCTTTAACTAGCCGAGCTCGAGGTTGTTTAGGAACAGCTTAGTTCGCGAACAACTCTACTCATAACCACCTCTTTCTTCAACACTCATGGGTCCACACAAATTAAAATGAACCCATTCTAACACATCTTTAGCCCTATTTCCCTTAGCCTTACAAGGCGTGTTGGTCATTTTCCCTTGCTAGTAGGATTAGCAAACTCGTAAAGGTTCCACTGTTAATGACTCCAATGGCCCATCAATTACCCGAATGTCTCCTTAAGTTAAAAGGACCCTCTACTGTGTGTATTTATGAGACAACAATAGATTATTTATAATGTGTTGTATATAACTTTTTGTTATTAATTTTAATAGATATTTTGTGCATATATAAGACAATCAATAAATTATTTATTTGCAATAAAAGTAATAATTTATTTATTATAAGTTAGATAATAATATCATTTAATTTGAAAAAAATATTTTATAAATTTATAAAAATATTCTAAATGATAATTTATTAATATTTATTTTGTTATCGATATACGATAGGCATGTTGGATAGGACCGAGTATGATTGGATATGAATGGTTTTCGAGGTTGAAACCCAACCAAACCTAAAAAGGATTGAATAGAGCCGGGTAAATCCATTGATATATAACTAGATAAATAAATTGAAATCTTTCATAACTTTAATTGACCAAAATCTACCTCTAGATATTCATCTAAAGATATATCTTTCACTACAATAGTTATAAGGCAAGTAGGTCTTTTTATCGTAAAACTACGCCCTCGAGCTCGAGGTTTTAATTTCTTCGTGGCAGTGCCCTCGCTGACTTAAGCTTTACTAATAACTATATTGGATTTGTTGGAGTCCACATTGTAATTGGGATTTTTTTTTTTTGAAATTGGATGCAGTTACTAATTCATGATCTGCCATGTACAGAATGAAAACTTCATTCTCGATTCTACGAGAATTTTTATGAAAGCCTTTCATTTTCTTCTCTTCGATGAAAGTTTGATTTTCCCGTAATGTATCCTAATTTTTGGCCTAATTCTTTTTCGGATGATCGATTCAACCTCTGATCAAAAAGATCCAAGCCGCACTTAAAAGCCGAGTACTCTACCATTGAGTTAGCAACCCGAATAGAAAAATAAATAGAAACATTGTCCCAGTAAAATGAACCCAGGGGCCATATTCTTCTCCAATTTGAGTTTTACTCACATCTCGAATGAATTCAAGTACATATTCGAAGAAATTCTGACCACCGGTCGGAATGGTTTGTGGGTTCCNAATATTTGGGCAGTTTCATAATGGTCCTCACCAACCCAAGGGTTGGAGCATAGTTGACGTTGAATCTAAAGGATCTACTGCTGAGCAGAGGACTGAAAATCCTCGTGTCACTAGTTCAAATCTGGTTCCTGGCACATGATTAATTTTTATGAGTCTCTTTTTCTATAATCTACAAACTACTTAATATTTAATATAAATCAACATATATATTCATTTATAGTTTAGATCTTATTAGATACATTTATCCGCCTTGGTATTTAGAAAAATACCCACAAGTGACGCCTAAGTTACGACAAGATGGTGTTCGTGTGGAGTCAAACCTCTAGTATCTTGACAATGGTGCGATTAATCACATGACTGGAATTTGATCAAAGTTTCGAGACTTGGATGAAAAGGTGACAGGTCAGGTGAGATTTGGAGATGGCTTGAGTATTGATATTAAGGAAAGGGTTCTATGGTTCTTGCCTGCAAAAACTGGGAAGAACACACACTTGATGAGGTATATTATATCCCTATGCTTTGTAATAATATTATAAGTCTTAGTCAATTGTCAAAAGAATTGAACAAGATAGTGTTAAATTGGGATTATTTGTGGGTGTACGACAAACAACGAAAATAACTCATAAAAGTGAAGAGGTCTCCTAATAGACTGTACAAATTTATCATTGAAACTTGTAAGCCTGCTTGTTTAGCACTTAAAACAGATGAATTATCTTGGTTGTCACACTCCCGCATGGGACATGTAAAATTTCATTCTTTAAATTTGATGCAATCCACTCAAATGATTGAAGGCTTGCCAAAATTTACACAACCCAAAGATGTGTGTACAGATTGTCTAATGTCTAAGCAGGTCTAAAAATCATTTCCCTCTCTTAATGCTTTTAAGAGATTCAAGGCACATGTTGAGGACGGACCTGAGAAATGCATACAGGCGCTCAGAACTAATCGAGGAGGTAAGTTCCGCTCCGAAGAATTTACATGTTATTGTAAAGAAAATGGTATAAAAAGAAACCTAATTTCTCCTTATTCCCCCCATCAAAATGGGATAGTTGAGCGTAGGAATCATAATGTGGTCTCAATAGCACGTAATATGCTCAAGTAAATGAGATTGACGTTGACTTTGTGGGCAGAAGCTGTTAGACATTCAGTTTATTTATTGAACAGGTTGCTAACTCGAGCGTTGACTGGAAGGACGCTATATGAGGCATGGAAGGGAGTAAAACCAAGCATTAGGCATGTAAGTGTCTTTTGATGCTTGACACATATGCAAATCCCTGGAGTGCATATCACAAAATTGAGTGATCGGAGCATGAAGGTGATACACCTCAGAAATGAACCAGGTACAAAAGCATACCATAAAAGTAATAAAATTTTGGTGAGTAGAGATGTGATATTTGAGAATTTAATTGCTAAACTTATTTTGGATGGTTATAATTTAGGTTTAGACCATAAAGTTATTACTATAATGAATAAACAAATTATATGTTCTAGTGTGTTGCAAGACAACTTATATATACTTAATGGTACTGCAACTCAAGGAAATGAATAATTCATGTTCAAATATTAATAAAAGAAAAGTACATTAGACATAAACCAAACATATCTTGTACTTGAGGTTAGTCCTAATAACTAAAAGAGGATTCAAATACGAGTAATTCATGGGCCTTTGGACTCATTGTTAGTAGTATCGTTACAAGTTTGTGTATCTTTCTTTGAGGGAAAATACCAATATGCCTTTTAAGGCAAATGAAACACGACTAAAAATGTGTTAGAATTGGTTCATTCTAATTTTTATGGACCCATGAGTCTGCAAGAAAGAGATAGTTACGAGTACTTTGTCACTTTCATTGACAATTTCATTTAGGAGGATGAAACAAAAAAACGATATGAAAAATGCATGAAGTCGCTACCATCTAATTATAGTGGCAAATACCTTCTAGGATAATTTAAGTATTGAGAGGGTCAATGCCTTTATATGAAGGCTTTGATGATTTGTCAAACTAAAAAAGAATATTAAATTATATTACTAGGTCACGTGGTAATCCTACCCTTAGTTTCATGTAGGGCATTTACCGTAATTGAGTAGAACTAAGACATTTCGGATAAAACGCCTTACAATATTTTCCGAAATACTTTACTTAACATGAATTGGGATAGATATATCACCTCAAGGATATATTCTATACTCGGTTGTTTTTGCCAAATAAACTTGGGCAAACGGCTTATGGCACGAAACCGAAAATTTTCAAAAACCGCATTTTCGAGCCAAAACTGTCAAATTATCAAAAAGGGTGTCCATATTAAATATTTTACTCTCAAATATATTGAATATATTTATAAATTATTCACATTCAATTTATCATGCCAAATTCCATGCTTAAAGATCAAAAATAGATTTTATTCGAAAATACTTGTAAATACTTATTTTTTCGGATAAAATCATTTTTAATTCAAGCTTAATTATACCTCGGACCTCATAGTCACTATTTTATAAGGAATATTATGTTCAAATATTTATCAAGTCAAAACGTTTGTCTAACTCGTCCTTAAAAACAAATATATTTTTCGTCCGCTCTAGAAGGCTGTTTTAACATTAAAAAAATTCAAAAATATTCCTCCGGATATCTTTGAGACTTGAAACTTGGTATTTGTCCTTCGTATCTTTCTTTCTACGACGTAGACTAATTTTGTAATTTGGATGACTTTTTTCAAGGACCCGTAAAATCGATACGTAATTGATTTGGTTGATGCTTAGAAGTCATAGAAGAACAACTCATTTCAAGGTTAAATTTTATCCTTGATCCTCTAGGAATATTTCTAGAGTATTCCGAAAATTTCATAAGTTTTGAATGATTTTTAAATTTTAGTTGAAAATTACAATTTATCCTATGGACCATAATTTCATATTTTGTAATGATATTCCCATGTTATCGAATTTGAATTCTTACAGTTGTGAATGAGTTTTATACACCAGCTTGTACTTGTACTTGTACTTGAGCCTATGGATGTATTACCTTGTTTTTCAAGCCATTTTAACCTAATTTCTGCCTATAAAAGGAACGTGAACTCCTCATTTCTCTAAGTCCTTTGTGAGCCAACCTTATGCTAATAAAAACACTCTAGAAACACTCTCTCTAACGCCTCTTTCTCGCAAAAACATTTCTTGAGTTTAAGCCATCTTTTGTCCATATTTTAACTTGATTTTGGCTTATTTTTCATCACCATTTACTCACCCAAACACACCCATTTGGCCACCCTTGTTTAGGCATCCCCAAGGCTCTTCTTTGACAACCTCTTAGTGTCCATTTGAGCCTTGAAAAGTCCGTAGCCTAAGCCCTCTTTTGAGCCATTTTTCTGATGACTTTTCTAGAGACTATTGGTGTATTTTTTGGCTTCGAAACCATCTCGTATCTCTTGTAGTCCACTCTCCATTTGAGGGGCTAGAGCCTTTGTAAGATCAAGATTCATAAGTTGGTTTATTTTGACTGTATTAATTGTATTTTTTCATATCCTTGTTATATCTATCCATTTTATACACTTTTTTTTTAAAGTTTCGTTAACTTTCGCGTAAAAATACACTTGTTCTTAATTTATTCGTGTAGTGTGTTTTAGAGCCTTAGTAGAAGCTTACCAAGAGTTAGTAGCATAGATCTACACTCTTACAAGTCCTTAATTTATTCATAAGTGATTATAATCTTTGTTTTTATACATCGAAATATTTTTTAAACTTGGTCTCGGATTTGTTAATTTATTCTTGATTATCAAGTGAAGTTATAAAAATATCACTACTAGGAATACTAAAGGAAATATAGCAAAGATCAATGGTGGTTGCTGGGGGAAGTCCAGTCCTGCATTGGTGAGTGGCTCAGATGGGGAGAATAATTGATAAACATGTTTATCTTGATTTTGTGAAATGGGTAATCTAAAAAATAACTTATTTTATGTTAACACTTAACTCATCAATTTTGATAAAATTATTATATTACAACTTTATAAAATTATTGTCATAAATTAATAATCAAATTATATTTTTTACGGGTGTGACTAGTTTTGTTTAATTCAATTCCAGAATGACCATTTATAAAATATTCTATTCTCGAACATATAGAAAAATGTATGATGATGTACTTTAGTGATTATTATTTGAGGTAGCTATAGATAAAATATATTATTCTTATATGGTAATAGATGATCTAAAATTTTACAACATGGATAGCCACCTTGGCTAATATATTAGCTAACGAGAATGCATGATTGAAGTGGAGATTTTTTTACATAAAGGTAATCTTTAGAATTTATATTTATGGCATCTTATAAACACTTTTAGCTAGCAGTATGAGCCCTACGAGATGCAAAACACAGTCGAACTTGGATTCATTTTCGAGCTGATTTTTTGTTACTCGGATAGTAAACTAGTTTGAACATAACTTGGATCAAACTCGTCCCATCTCGAATTAGACATTAAAACGTCCGAAAATAGATAAATAAAAAGGTAAAAAAAGAAAAAAATGAACCAACATAATAACCTGATACTTAATTTAGGAACTTTCCAAAATTCACTCTTCTATCTCGGTATGTAGTCTATATACCCGATTATGAACAAAATCGATGATTTTCAGCACTCTAAATCTGAAACTTATCTTACATTCACGCATTTCAACCACCAGATATATTTGAACTAATTAATAAATAATTTGACCGCTTAGATATATACATATATGCGTAGATTTTAAGACATCAATCCAAAAAATTCCAAACTCATACAATCACAAAACACTTAAGTATCACAAATCACAAGCTCAATTCATAAAAAAGATCACAATTAATTCAATCAAACAAAATACAAAATAAATCGATGCGAGATAGAGTGAGAGAGAGGAGAAAGAGTGTGAGAGAGAGAAAGAGAGGAGAGAGAGATAAAGAGATAGAGCTAGAGTGAGGGAGAGAGATAGAGAAGTGATAGAGAGGGAGAAATAGATGAGAGAGACAGAGAGACAGAGTGAACTAATCCTTGAATCTCTTCAGTTGGTTGTTGGAATTTAATGCTTGAACCCAACCCCAACCCATTACTCCTTGAAACCTAATTTGCTTTTTCCTAATTTCCCCTTGTGTCAATAACGAGAGGGAGAGAAAGAGTGAAATACTAGAAAGTAATTTCCCCAAATCGATTTTCCCTTCTAATTTTGTCTGAAATTTTCAATTATGCTCTATCTAAATGTTTGCTGCTTAACCAAAATATTAGCCGCATTCAGTAGCTCATCCCATGCCAATTATTTTTAATGGAGCCTTCAGCTGTAATTTGATAGTCATGAGCAATTTATGGGAGAAAGTCAGTTCTGAATATCTCCATTGATACCTTCATTCATCTCTGAACTGAGAAGGTAATCGAGAATAGTGCTCAGCTTGCCTCCTTTGCCTTTCTTCAAGAGACATGTCATCAGGAAATATAAGAGCAGTCAAGTCTTCATCATCATATGGTCCCATATATTTCTGTATCACTTCATCTTCAGCATCATAATTTACAGTAGAATCTTCAAGTTATTCAGTATGAGAACCAACATCTGAGCCTTGATAAGGATTAACCTCATAGCACCATCCAAAATGTCCATCTCAACTCCTTTAGGAAATAAGAATGGAATGAAATCATCAGCAATTACTAATCCCTTAGTTGCAGCGCCTCTTCCTCTACAGCTACTATAGCATCAGATTTTGTAGGTGTAACAGGGATATCAGTATTTTTTAGAATATCAACATTTGGAGTGGACTGTTCTGCAACTTTCTCTTCAGCAGTAACAGGGATTGTAGAAGATGAAATAAAAGTAGTTTGAATGGACTGCATGTGGATATCAGTATTTGTACCTGCAGGGATTGTATCATCATTTACACTTGGTGCATCAGAGTTTGGTGACTTTTGTTGAATACTCTAAGCATCAATGCTCGTTCTTAATATACTCTGTGCACATGTAAAAGTAAACATAGAACAATTAGATCTCTATATTCTTTTACAGTGGTCTCACCACTTCTCACTCCACTCATGTCATGACTTTTAAGAGTCAGAGTTTCCTGACTAGGGTCAACTACACCCTTTCTCCCATCTACCTCTCCTTGTTGAAATTAGATGGTGGTTGAATCCTCAATTGCTTAACTATCAAAATATTTATGAGGACAAAGTGATGAAAAATATGAAAATGGTTTTGAGACTGTTAGGGAATTAAATATAATATTCCTTGACCATTTCTTAACTTCAAAGAAATTTATTGCTATAACAGTTATAGCAGATACCAGATGTTTGTTTGAAAACTCAGTAAATATTTTGCAACTATCAAACTATACTTTCATTATTACTTGCTGAGCATTTCTTTAGCTCATACTTGCCTGTTTTAAATTTAACCTTCCAGTGGGAGTTAGACTGGCGGAGTTTAGCTGCATAGTTTAGGAAGAGAGGAGAAGGATGCCTTTATGAAGATGTTTGATTCAGGGAATGCGGGAATAGTGTAAGTGTTATTCTGTAAAGTTGTTTGTAGTTATATTATTTATATTATCATTTTAGTTGGGCCTAGTATGCTTTTTTTCGAAGTTATACTAGTGGGTTAAGTAAAGCTTTCAGTTTGTAATTGTTGAAAAGTGTAATAAAAGAAAAAAGAAGTTTTTTTTTATGGAATTTTGGTGTTCTTGTTTTTAGAACTGTAACCTAAAAGATCTTGGTTTAGTTGGGGTCTGATATTGTATTTCTACTGTTAGACAGTATTCAGTGATTGTTTTTGGATTAAACAGGTTTATTGTTTTGAGATTGCAGCGTGACGACCAAATCCTCTAACCCCGGATTTGGGGGCATTACAATTATCATCAATACTCTTTTTGTAACATATACATAATGTTACAATTAAAACATACAAGATGATCTTATATATCCAACCTTGTCTTTTGATAATTTTCAGAATCTTTTCTTATAAAGCATTATCATCAATACTCTTTTTTTAACATATACATAATGTTACAATTAAAACATACAAGGTGATCTTATATATCCAACCTTGTCTTTTGATATTTTTCAGAATCTTTTTTTATAAAGCATTATCATAAATACTCTTTTTGTAACATATACATAATGTTACAATTAAAACATACAAGGTGATCTTATATATCCAACATTGTCTTTTAATAATTTTCTTAAAAACCACTGAGCATTTCTTTGTTAGGTCATTTATAACCTAAGTCTCAGTCTTTTATTTAACTATGAAGTTACTAGATACTTCATTTTAAAAATGTCATTTTGAACGTTTGACCCTGCCAACTCTGATTTACCGCATAGTCGTAACCTTTTCTACGGGGTGCCTTTGATAGAGTTGCAGAAAATATCCATTCTGGATGATGAACTAATAATTTAGAGTATCACCGCACCCGGTTGTATACTTACGATGATCAGTCGCAGTTGTACAACCCAATTATTTCTACTTGTAGAAGGAAGAACTACTCCCAGAACTTCCTCAGGAATGAACCGCTCCCGGAACTCTTCCGGTTGGGATGAACCGCTCCCGGAACTCTTCCGGTTGGGATGAACCGCTCCCGGAACATCCAGGTCATTTGGGCCAAAAAAAATATATACACTACTAGAAAAAAGCCCATAGACATCCAGGTCTATGTGAAAAACGAGTGATGTCTTCGTGAGTGAAGTTAAAGGTACATGTGCAAAGACATCGGGTTTTACCCGATGTCTAAATTAGTCTTACACAGCGCTTGTAGGATGATTTCTGATGTCTAAGGTCCCATTTTTGTAATATAATTGACTACTTCCAGACTTTAATATTGCTATATTAGGAACATTAGGCCTATTTAAACATATCACACACAAGGTATTTAGAGCCTTCAACATCGATATTGAACGAGAAAGCGATGTCTATCTACGGCATTAACATCGATTTTGCTTTATGGCGATGTTGAAAGGTGAAAAAGATATCGGCTTTATATTTATAAGCAATGTCCATAAGTGGCATTAACATCGGTTACTTTTTGAAACCGCTGTTAAACTTAGGTTTTAGCATCAGTTTTATTAATTTTTCCATTGTTTTAGATTTGTTACAACATCGATTTTACTAATATAGTCATTTTTACATTGATACATCAACTTGTATTTAACATCGAATATAAGGATTTAGTATGATGTCATACCAACCAATACATATAATACCAAAAGACTAAGCTAACAAAAACTAAATCGCGAAACTCAACTACTATATCATTAATTAATAAATTCAGTACAAGATCAACAAACAATATAAGCTTAGGTAAAACCCATGTATTGATTAGTAACATTTCCGTGGCTAATGCTGCCTATAATATCAATAATATAGACTTCGATCTCCTCAAACTAAAAATTATCGAACCCTCGTATCGGCATTTCCAAAACTTGAACCAGGTTTTTGACCATGAACCCATAAATAATAAATTCACGTATGAGAAGTGTTTCTATAGTTTGTTGTGAAGTCAAGCCTTATCATGTCGACAATGCCAACATTTGCTAATTGTAATACTTCAAAAGTTTGAGCTTTACACCTGCTGATAGTTACTTGTCCTCTGAACCATCCAGAAACCTTGCAGTCCTTTCCAGCACTAGACCTACTATAGGCAACACTCTGTTCAAGACAAATCATATGTGATTTAGTCATGAGATGTGCATTGCACTTTGCAACTTGAAATTAACAATACATTTCCATATATACAACTGTAGGTGAAGTTTCATGCTTGAGTTTCATACAGTACATAGATGAATATTCTAGATAATGAAACAAACCTCATACTCTTAACCTCATAGATAACACATGTGTTGAGATGATCTCTAATTTATACTGACCTCAAACATAGTTATTATATCATGTAGCTTCTTGAGGTTCCGCATTGACTCTCGATCTTGTAGTGAACCTTTGAGTTAGTCTATAATTTATTTGTTGACAACATCTAATAATGTTGTATACCAATTAAACTACCACTAATATGATAGCTATGTGAAATGAAATAATTAATTTAATTGACAACTATCAGCTAAATCCGTAATTTACATGAATATATTTTGCTTTCCAAATTATAAATAAGATCATTTCATTTACGTATAATAGTCAGTTTGCTTATTTTTGTTCTAGACTTTATACATATTTACTACACACATATACTAGCTTGTTCAGACCTAAGTTCATGTTTTAAAACATTCTAAATCAGTAAAATGCTTTTTCAACTTTAACCGTGCAAACAGTTTCTTTTTTCCCTAACCAATCATAACCAGTCCCACTCTAAAGCCTATATGTTTTGTTGAGTTTATCCAATTACTTCAATTCTTTTTCTAAGTAAACTAGGCATTCAGGCCTTTGAAATATCTAAAATTCGATGTATAATATGAATTTTTCAACTTGCAACATAATTTTTCAACATAATTTCATTTCTGATGACCTTTTTTCATAACAAAAAGTCTAATAGATATTTTATCATATAGAGGCTGCACTTCTTTTTGTTTATACTAGGTAACACTCTATCAGTAAAGATACAATTTAGCTCAGTCTAATTTACTAACATTTATACTGTAATAAATCATGTTACAAAACAGGAATTGAATATACATAGTTAGTAACTCAAGTACCATAGACATTGGCTAGCAGCAGCTGAAGTTGATTCCATTAAGAAAACCAAATTAACTCTCTTAGGGGAAAACAGGGCAGATACTTGATGACTTTAGTACCTTGTACCAAGCTTTGTTTCATTTCTCAGTTTTTTCTTACAATCCAGTCTCCATGTCTTCTTTTTGTCCAGTGTCCATGTCTTCTGTTTTGTCACAAAACTTAATACTCGTTGAAAAGGGTATTTGGAAGTACTAACAACTTTATGACCTTGTTTAGATAGCTATCAGGCAGGACACTAATTTCATGTCTCAAACAGCCACATATAATCATTATGTATCTAACAATACCAAGCCATGTATTTAAAGGCAACCTAAGTATGAACCTCTCTTAAGGGAATGAAAGTAGATAAAAAAGATCTGCAAACGAGCAGACTTATGTTTTTAAGGAAAAATAATCAAATTGATGGACTAAATTGAAGTTTTACAAGACGGAGCGCAGAACCACTACTTGAGGATGGAGAGACAAGTCAGAGTACAAAATGATATTAAGAGAAAACACATTGTAAACTGCTATTAATATAAACCAATGCAAATTTAAACTTGAAATCAGTAGCTTGAAATCAGTAGCTTGTACAACTACAAAATGCTCTAATATCTGAGAATGGGTATTCTCTCTTACTTCATCAATATTTAAGTTTTTATATAAATCATGGAAGCGAGAACATGATTCTGTAATAACAAAACAACAAACGATTTTACTCACCTTAACAAGATTTTTGATGATTTTGTCTACTAAAAGTAACCTGCAATCGAAGAAATTGGCATCATGTAATTACTCCATGAAGCAGCATACAAATCATGAACAAGATTAATAGCCTGACCTTGTAGTTCTGGAGTTCCACAATCATTCTTTGTCTATCAGTGACAAAGTACGGAGATAATTTTGGGACGTTATCACCATCATTAACATAGAGAGACATGTTTAAGAAAATTTTCACCATCATTACCAATCTTAGAAGATTATAAAACATGATATCGCTATGAGCCTAACACAAATCACAACAAAATTAAAGACACAAACGTTATACTTATACTCATCTACCATATACTCATAAATATTTAAATTCAAATTCTTATGCATATTAGCATACTAACATTAAGTTCACATAAATCCACCAAACAATTGACTCAACAATACACATACATACATTCAAAAATCGAACAAGAATATGCATAAATATAAAAACACAAACACCCACCAACACACACGCACATATGTTAATAATTCAATGTATTATTCAAAACAAACCAGATAATACATATGTAAAGACCAAGAAGAAAGCTCCAGATCTGTTAAAAAAAGGAAAATAAAAGTAGGCAAAACTAAATAAAAAAACACCAAATTATGAACTAGTTCATGACGAAGAACAAACAAAACCAAATTAAAAGAGACAAACACCAACCGCATCATGAAATTAGAGTTTCGCTAAGATGGAGTTTGATTAATTTAAGATGTTCTTTAATTTGGGGTTCAATTGAAACCCTAATTACAAACAATCTGAGATAGTGAGAGATAATGCGTGATTGGGAGATGGTGTGAGAGAGACATGAGAGAAAACTAGAGAGCGATGAAAGAGAGAACCAGAGAGAGACAAGAGAGAGACGATAGTGAGAAACAAAGAGAGACGGGAGCGAGAGAGTGAGAGGAAAGGGAGAAAAAAGGGGAGGATAGATTTTTTGTGAAGGGGGAAATAATTTTGTTGTTAAGAGGGAAATAAATTGTGAAATAAGCGACGCAAGTGAGACCGGGTATTTTATTTGATTTAAAAAATAGAATTAACAACGGTTATTTTTGTAATTGATGTTTGAAGTGAGCTTTAATATCGCTTAAAACTACATCGATGTTGATATACGCGTTTAACATCGATCGTCTGAACCACCGATGTCTAAGCACCGATGTCTATTGACAGAATTCTAGTAGTGATAGTGTTGGACCGGCGCCACTCGGCCTCTTACGCTGACTCCTAGTTCGAATAGAATCCATGGCTCTGAAACGTAAAGTACGCCTCCCTTTCCCCAAGTAGAAACTTGTTAATAGGACTCCACAAAGAAGTCGTATCGGTTTGGAAAGAAGGACCCACCACTATTTCCCAAGAAATGCTTGTTAATGGATTAAACTTATCCCTTGACTTACTTCCCGATCGTTGGGTAAGTAATAAAATCTTTTTTCTTATTCTTTAGCAACTTCCTTGCTAATTTTTAAACATTCATTGAGTAGGACTTCCCATCTTTTGAGCGAATATTCAAATCTCCTTCGTATCGAGATTAAAATTTAAAATAGGGTTTGGGATCCTCTCTTTACCTTTTTCAAATATCCTTGATAAGGTTCAAAAACTTTTTTCGAAAATATAGATGGAAATAGATGATTTTTAAATCATCTTTATTCTTTTCTGGAAATAGTTGATGAGTATTTAAAATATATTCTTTAATTAACTGTCTATTAAAGAATATCCTTGAATAAAATAATCGTGATTTAAGTCCTTAAATTGATATTCGAAAATAATACTCATCATGTAATTTCCGTAAACTTTTTCTTAGCAAACTTCTTTGGATATAAATATTCAATTTAATATCCACTTGATAATTCAAGTTAATTGTTCGAAAACAAA